>CABHPQ010163788.1:0-27111 GCA_902168405.1 Peromyscus aztecus | reverse complement strand
TGTGTGTGTGTGTGTGTGTGTGTGTTGGATTCGTGGCTGTTACACAAAGACAATGACACAGGTCACTGGCATTGCTCCAAACTGTTAGATGCTTGTTAAATACCCACCTTAATGCCAGTCTTTGGGCTAGGGCTGTAGCTCAATTGGTAGAGTGCTTGCCTAGCACACATGAAGTCCAAGGTTCAATCCCTAGCACTGCATAAATTGAGTGTGGTCATGTATACTTGTAACTTCCAGAGACTGAAGCAGGAGGCTCAGAAGCTCAATGCCATCTTTGGTTTCATAAAAAAGTTCAGGACCAACCTCAGCCACATGAGATATTGCGTAGTCGAAAGTTTCTCAGGTCCCACCCAGCCCTGCCATCCCACAGCTGCTCATAAAATAATTACTCAGAAGCTTATATTAATTACAAACTGTATGGCCTATGGCTCAAGCTTCTTGCTAGCTAGCTCGTATAATTTAACCCATTTCTATTCATCTAAGTGTTGTTGTCACATGGTCGTGACATCACCAGTCTGCTGACATCTGTTGCTCCTTGGGCCGGGCTCTCTCCAGCTCCTCCAGCTCTGCCCTTTTCTCTGCTTGAATTTCCCGCCTGGCTGTAAGCTTTCTTGCCATAGGCCAAAACAGCTTTATTTATTATCCAGTGGGAGCCACACATATTCACAGCATACAGAAAGACATCCCATAGCAAACCTGTATCAAAACCAAAAACAACCAAAGGGCTAAATAGTTTTGGCAGTCTGGACCTATGTATTGTTCCAGTGTCACTACCCCCTTCACTCACCTGTCCCCTACACCTGCTCACTTGAGGCCCTTGTTGCTCTTGACACTGCAGTCTCCAGCCTGCTGGCCTGTGCCTGAAGGTAGCCTTGCCAGCTGATCTCTTTTTCATTAGCAATTGTACAAATAAGGGGCTCCATCATGATATGTCCATGCAAATACTCAATGCACTTTGATCATACACACCCCATCTATTTCCCTCTCTGATCTCCTTTTTTCCTTCCTTCCACATCCCCAGTAGTTCCCCCATTTACTTCCATGTCTCCCCTCCCAGACTCCATATGTAAGAGAAAACATGCAGTATTTGTCTGCATCTGACTTACTTTGCACAGCATAATGATCTCCAGTTCCATCCATTTCCCCATAACTGACATCATTTCATTTTTCCTTATGGCTGAATAAAACTCCATTGTGTGTAAGTACTACATTTTCTTTATCCATTCACCTGTTGATGGCTATCAAGGCTGGTTCTGTGCATTGGCTGGTATGAATAGAGCTGCAGTAAACACGGGTCTACAGGTCTCTCTCTGGTATGCTGACAGCATCTTCTGGGTATACCAAGAGTAGTGTGGCTAGGGATTATGAAAGTTCTATTTTTAGAGTTTTGAGGGACCTCCATACTGATTTACACAGTAGATACACAAGTCTACACTCCCATCAGCAATATATACGTGTTCCCTTTCCAACACTCTCACCATCACCTTCTGTTGCTTGCTTTCTTGATGACAAACAAGCCTCTCTGACATGGGTAAGTTGAAGCTTGGTGAGTTGCTAAACCAGCATGTTCCTGATGAGCTCTCCCATTTAAGAGCTAACAGAGCATCATTGCTGCAGGGATCTCCCTGTCTGACCCTGCATCCTTATCCCCAGCTCTGAAAGCCCACATGTTGGAATGTTAACCTTTTGTGTTTTAATTCTTATGCTTTTGGAACTTAGAGGTGGAGCTTCAGAGTACCTAGGGTTAGAAGAAGTCTTGAGGGTGGGGCCTCCAGGATAGAATTAGGGTCTTAACAGTCAAGAGTGGACTGAGATGGTACACTGTCTTTATGTTGCCATGTGATAATGTTGGGAGAAGCTTCTGTCCCGCTCCATCCTGTAGTAGCTTATAAAAATAAACACTCAGAGACTTATATTAATTACAAACTGCTTGGTCTATGGCTCAGGCTCTTTGCTAGCTAGCTCTTACAACTTAACTCAACCCATTCCTATTAATCTATGTTTTGCCACGTGGCTTTATGGTATCACCTGTTCTCTCACACCCCACTTCTCCTGGCGGTGGCTTGGAGCATCTCCTCTGACCCTGCCTTTCTTCTCTCTCTCTCTCTCTTGGCCCTGCCATAGGCCAATGTAGCTTTATCTATTAACCAATGGGAGCAACACATATTCACAGCATACAGAAAGCAACATATACACAGCACTTCCCCTTTTCTGTCTAATCAACAAGGAGGGTTTTCTTTTTTTTGTTTTGTTTTGGTTTGGTTTTTTGAGGCAAGGTTTCTCTGTGTAGCTTTGCGCCTTTCCTGGATCTCGCTTTGTAAACCAGGCTGGCCTTGAACTCACAAAGATCCGCCTGCCTCTGCCTCCCGAGTGCTGGGATTAAAGGCGTGCACCACCGCCACTGCCGCCGCCACCGCCACCGCCACCACCTAGCGGGTTTTCATTTTAATGTAATAAAATTATATATAACAAAACAGTTATCAAGCAAGAATTATAGTTATAATTATAGTTTTCCTTATTACACTTCTAGCCAGAACTTTAGACAAACCTTACTCATTGCTCTGAGACTAGCTAAAATCTTTACAGCTAGTCCTCATGAGACTTAACCGTTGTTTTAGCTTTCTTACAGGATCCCACAGAGATGTTGTCGCTCCCTAGAGAGCAGAAAGTCATTTTAGCAAACAATGCCCCCTCTCCCAAAAGGTTTTATTTTCTCAGGGTTATGGGTAATTGTCATCTGTTAGGGGTTGGTTATAAGTTGTAATAAGGTTGGGGATGGAACAATAAACTTTAGACTCAGGATTCTCTTTTGGAAAAGAAAAGAGGGAAATAGATAGAATAGGATATTAAGGTAGATTATTGAATCTACTTGTAAACCACTTTGGCAAACTATCAGCCTTAGATAATTTGCACTGGTATGGATTCTTATATATTGATACAAATGTAAACTATTTTTCTATTCCTATTTAAGGTAATTTGTATATTGATACAAATTCAAAACTATAATTGTCATATTGTACATATGTTCCTACTCCTGTTTGAAATATTTTGTATATTGATACAAATGTATAATTATATTGTTCATACTGTATGTATTTCTACCTCTGTTTAGGATATTTTATATATTGATACATGTTAAGGATATTGTTGTCATATTACACTATACATTTCTACCTCTGATTAAGATATTTTGTCACAATTTCGAGGTCATTGTCCTTATAGTATACATTTGTTTACAGATTGTTTACTTTAATGTGAAGCCTTAGTCCTTAGGTTATTTAGGTAGATAAGAATTACAGATTAATAGTCACCCATGCTTGTCATATTTATAGTTATGTTAGTTAGGTTTTCCAGATTTACAGAAATATTTGTCAGATGGATAGGTAATCTTCAAACACTTCATAGATCTAGAGAAAATGGCATTTAGATGTTTTGATAACTTAGAATTCTGTTGACATGAGACACATTTGCTCCTGGCAGCACTGATCTACTCCCGAGAGAATGTTGGGCATTGAAGACACTCCATACGGAAGTTTGTCTTTTTCTTGGCAGAAAATGGCCTGCTGAGCAAAGAACTGCCCTTGCCTTGGCTGCTGACAGTTTATACATTGTCCTTTCTGGACAAGCAGGACACAAGGAAAAGTGACTGCTAAAACCTGCCAAGACAGGATAAGACGGTCTTTCAAAATTTTTGCTTCTGGAAATAATCTGTCAGATATTTTAGGCCTGTAGCCAAAATGGATGCCTCAGTGGTGCTGAGAAACATTAGGTGACTGTCCAGGCTGCCAGCTGTCTCTGTCAATTCTTGCAGTTTTTCGGAAGTTGCTTGCTTGTACTTTCTGTTTACTCAGGTAATATTATTTTCCTTCTCAGGTCTTTGATGGGGTTGAAGACTAAATAGTTACAGTTATAATCCTCTCATATCTTAGCTAAGAACATTTTAGGTACTAAAGTTAGATTCTTCAGGACAGGATGGCTATTGGAGTAATCTCTGTAACTTGCCATTTACCTATGATCTGGACATTTCTGGACATTTAGTATGTGTTTCTTATTTGATGTTGTTCTTGTTGGTTGCATTTTATTTTTGTTTATGTTATTACCTTTTCCCTGGTAATATTTGATATCTCTCCTGGTCAATATTTGATAATCATTCTTATTATATATAGTTATATGTTAAGTTTGAACTTTCTTATTTAGACAAAAAGCAGAGATGTAGTGGGTACCTGTTCTGCCTATAACCTTAAGGAACCAGCCCCTACGGCGTGGCCTCAGGGCTAGCTTAAGACCTGAGGGGCATGTACACCTCATTCTCTTCTCTCCCTCATGGACTTGGACAGTGTGGACTGACTCAGGCGGCAGAAGCAGCGTGGAACAGGACATCAGCCTTCCAGGACTCTGCGATGACTTTGCCTTATCCTGTTTAGTGAGTTGTTCTCCCCAGGTTATATACTAATAAAGTCCCTAGTACTCCTTAAGCAGACTCCTGTGGATTTCTCGCTGTATGATGTCTTCCACCATGAGAACGGCACAGCAAGAGGGCCCTTGCCAGATTCAGACCACTTGACCTTGGTCTTCCTGTCTCCACCCTTAAGAATTGTAAGAAGTACATTTCTTTGTAAATTACATCATCTGTTGAATTCTGTTAGAGTAACATGAAATATGCTGAGACATCAGCCCTGGCTGCTCCTGTGCACTTTTCTTTTCTCAGTCTTTAGACCACAGTTTCTTTGTAACTGCCGCCATCCACTCCAGCCCTGAAGGCTGCCTGAGGAATGGAAACCATGTGCTCTGCCTCTTGGGCTATACATCCATTCACAGGTGCGCTCAGCCTACAAATCCGTCAGGGTGGCAAGCACTGAGAGCACCAGAGTGAGCAGGACACCGGAGAGGTGATCTAACTGGGGAGTGCGGACAGCCGAACAGGAAATAGCCACCGTGCCATGGGTCTGCTCAGAGAAGATGCAACTACGGAAAGGACACACATAAACAAGATGACTAGGCAGGAATGCAGAGCGGATTGAAAGGAAGTGGCATTTCAGCTGTGTAGGAGTTTGTGAGGTGAGTGGGAGAGGAGGAAGGACGTTCCACAAACATACTTTGGATGCAGAAGTCCGGGAGGAGTGGAGAGAGTGGTACATGAACTGAGTGACAGAGACACTGGGGGGGAGGGGCAGAAGGAAATGAAGAAAGGGAGAGCAGGCAAACCCAGGCCTCCAACGGCCTTGCAGATCTGTTGAGGGAGTCTGGACTTTGTCCCAAAGCAGTCGAGAGCTGTGGGGAACTCCAAGACGGGGGTGACATGATCAAAGCTCTGCTCTCTCACAACTTTACATTTCAGGATTTTATTGTTAAAATAGACAGGACTAGTCAGGAAATAAGATAACGTACTAGGATGTCCCAAAGTTAAATCTTACAGTGTTTCCTCATCGCTGTGGTTTTCTGACATCCTTCTGAGTTACCGTGTTAACTAACTATTTTCATTAGAAAGATATACTGCAGGTCTGGAGAGATGGCTCAGTGGCTAAGAGCACTAGCTGCTCTTTCAGAGGCTCCAGGTTCAATTCTGAGCACCCACACACTGGCTTACAACCATCTGTAACTCCAGTTCCTGGGGACCTGTGCCCACTTCTGGCCTCTGCAGGCACCGGGCACACATATGATGTACATATATCCAAGCAGGTAAAAACACTAAACACACAAAATAAAAATAAATATTTCTTAAAAGATACGTAAGAACCAGAAATAGCAGAACATTCCATTAATTTGTTTAAATAGAGATTCTGTAACTCCAATCATCCCCAGGTTCACCAGCGACAGGCAATGGCCGCCCTCCTGTGCCCATGCCCATGCACAACCTCATACACCACTGTACATATGGCACCCTTCCACCCTGTAATGAATCCCAAAGTCTCGATTTTTTTACTTAACTAACATCACCATCGTTTTCCATGTTATTAGGATTGTTAATCAAAGACTGCATAGAAGAAGCGTTCATGGTGAATTATTTTTGTTGTGCTTTTTGTTCCTTGAGTAATAATTCCCAACGCAACACAGCTAGAAGGAAGGAAAGTACGTGGCATTAAAGAGCCAGCTGCCTAAAAAAAAAAAAAAAGTGCTTGCCAGGTAAACGTTTTAGGAAATGCCCTTGTGGTTTTTCATTCTCTGTACATGTGTTTATTCCTAAGAAAAACTCATTTTTAAGAAAGAAAAAAGAAAAACACATTTGTCTTAGAAATAAACATGGTTCCTACCACTTTTGGTGCCTGCTTCTCTTTTAGTAATATATTGTGAACACTTTCTCCATGATTGATAAGTGTCTCTCTGTGGAGCTGGAAACCCCACTGGCGTTCTGCCCTCCGCTTTCGTTTTATTTTATTTTATTTTATTTTATTATTTATTTATTTATTTATTTATTTATTTATTTATTTGGTTTTTTCGAGACAAGGTTTCTCTGTGTGGTTTTGGTGCCTGTCCTGGATCTCGCTCTGTAGACCAGGCTGGCCTCGAACTCACAGAGATCCACCTGGCTCTGCCTCCTGAGTACTGGGATTAAAGGCGTGCACCACCGCCCCCCCCCCACCCCCAGCTCTCTCTACTTTTATTTTATTCAGGGTCAAACTTATCAAACCTCCCTCATTGTCCTTACCAACCTCAAGAGCGCCTGCTAACAAAGTCCCATGTTCTTAAGCCTTAAATAGGTAAAGGGAAATGCCCCACTATGTTATGTGGCATAGTAAGATGTTGTGGTGGTTTGAATGAGAATTTCACATAAATAAACTTATTTTCAACTTCTTTGGAAAAGCTGGAATAAAGGACACTGGGGCCCCATCCTCACATTCCAGGCTAAGTGCAGTTAAGTGCAACCAGGGAGCAGCCTCCTGAGGCAGCAAATGTCCCACCCAGACATACCCTGCCTGCTGCCTCTCTGACTTGGCTGGCTTTGTTTTGTCACCCGCCTGACCCCTACAGCCAGTCACCCACAGTAATTTCAATTTAATTTTTTTTTCATTTAACAATGATTGATTTTCAAAGTCTATTAATTTATTGGATTTTCTAGTGATAACAAGTCTTGGCTCTAGGATAAAAATAACCCAATAAGTTTAAAAATAAACACACAACAGAACAGATTCCAAGAGGTTTTTTTTTAGATGTATACACACACACACACACACACACATACACACACCTACAAACCAGAAGAATGCATCAGTTCCCCCTAGAGTTGGAGCTACCGGCAGTTCATGGTGCTGGGAACTGAATGTTCTGAAGAGCAGGGATCCTTTAACTGCTGAGCCATATCTCCAGACCCACAACACCCTCTCCCCCCCTCCTTTTTTTCACTATACACAATGTGTTAGTCCTGAGGAAGCAGTGGTCCAGCCTTCCTTTCCCCCAAAAATAGCTGCCCAACGATGAATGTATTTTCAAAACTCATCTCTGATTTACCTTGAAATGAGCTCAGATATCTCCCAGAGCCAGTAATCAGCTGTATCCAAAAGGCAAGGCTCCCCAGCAGGAGGCTCAGGTCACTTTAAATTAACCCTTTGTGATCTCACCAGATACACCATTCCTAAGCAAGCTCCTGGAACTAAGTGCAAACCTAAGATACAGCAGCAATTCCATGTAAGAAAAGTCCAGATGTTCAAAGATACCCAGTAAAGGCAGAATAGACACGCTCTAGTTTACTGTTTTGAGCAGTGCAAATGGTCTGCCTTTGGAGAAAGTATGCTTCAACACACACACACACACACACACACACACACACACACACACACATCTTCTTGCATAGTGTGCAATTACTGGGTTAACATTGGACTGTTACATTTGTCCACAATTCTTGCCATGCATGCTCAGCTCTCTCATTCCTCCACTCAGAGGCAAGCAGAAGCTATAGATGGAGTGCAAAACAGGGACATCAAGGAATTTCTGCTCGATGCAATATGGACGTCTAGAAACAGCTTAAAGTTTCTCTGAGTCTGCCAGTTGACACATGACTTCTCCAAGAAAGGGAAGCAGCCGAAGGATGTGATGGTGTGATGAAGAGAAGCTGGTAGAGCACAACCATCCATCTCCCCTTCCAACCTGCTTCCCCAAGTCCAAGTAGTTTAGGCTCCAGGCAGGGAAGGAGACGAGGCTGGGCTCCTGGCTTCTTCCTGGAGATGTGCAGAGGTACACAAAAACATGGAAGTATGACCTTTCTTAGACCGTAATCAACTCCAAATCAACCAGGAGACTCCATTCCTTCACATTCACCAAGGAGTGCGGCCCAACAGACCTACATAGTCATCAGCTTCCGATTCACCAACCCCTCCCCTACCAATACAGATAAACCACCCTACAAAACAGGTTGGTTTTCACAAAGGAAAAAAAACACGACTCCCTTCAACATCCGGCACAGCTAGCGTCAATCTCACCTCCTAGTGTGTCTTCCTCCATCTTCCTTCTATCACCCTCGCCCCCAGAGGAAGAGTGTCTGCTTCCAGAGTTAACTCTTCCAAGAGGCAGGCTTTGAATGAGTCATCCTTCTCTTCCGGTTCCATTCTTCAAAACACCAACCAAGGCCTCTCTGTGCTCTCAAGAATCCTGGGCGCCTAAGTGAGATCCTGCCAGCGCTGAATTGGCTGGCGCATACCCTTTGCCTGCCATGCCCTTCCGCCGCCCCCACTCACCTCTACACTTGTTGCAGGTGAAACCATCGTCTTCCAGAGGACTTCTCACTTCTTCTAGAAGCATCTCCTGATCTCCCATCTTCTCACAGGACGCGAGTGCTTGGATTAGCATCTGACTAATGTCCTATAAAGTGTAATGCCCAAGAAAATAAAGACTCATACTGGAAGTCCCAGAACCCAGAACAGTCTAGAATAGTGTATTTGAGCATATATTTGAAGTACAAAGAATTGAAGACTGTCATTTGGAATGTGACAGCCTCACTATGTAACCCTGTATGGCCTTGAACTCAGCACCTCCTGTCTCTCAGCTTCCCCAGCAGTAGAACTGTAGGCTAGATAGGTTGGTTTTCAAATCAGACTTACGACTTCCTGACCACACCAACTTCCAGCTGATGAGGGATAGAGTGACACCTTTCTCTCACAGATCTGTGTTTGGTGAGAAGTATCCCCAGCTGGGAAGAACCTTCCTCATCTCTGTTAACCACAATGCACCTCTGAGTCCCTGTCAGAAAAGCCTTGGGATTTGCCTACAATGTCTGTGACAAACTCAGAGACTCCACTCCTTTCATTGTCCCTAAGGTTTCCCTTCCTCCCCTTCATTTCACCACCCCCACCAGCGTCTGGATGCCCCAAGGTGGCCCTTGACTGGTAGTTATTTTATTTCATCCCTTTTCTCCTTAAGTGTGGGACTGAAGTTCCCTTTTATAAAGATCTTAGCTGATGTGAGAAGTAACATGAAGCCTACAAATATACTCCGGACTCCAAAGAAATGGAGCCTACAGAGTATAGAGTCAAGAGAAATTAAATTACTGCCAAGCAGAGAAGAAGACAAGGGGAAGGAAGGAGGAAGCATGTTTTAAATGTCAGCTCTTTCCTCCCCGTGAGATCCAATACACTTCTTTACCCTACGAAAGTAGAATGAGCATCGTTTTGAGAAATTAACTGAAGATCAGGAAGAATCGTCTCAGGTAAAAGACAGTAAGTAAATTGGAAGCTACTTTGAAGGCAGCCAGTAGAAGGCAAGGCAGATAGAAGAGACAGAACCAGTGATGAAGGAGATGAATGAGAAAATTCACTCCCTTCTCCTAACAAACTCAGAAAGAAAGGGAAAAAAAGATGGTAAAATAACAAACACCAAAAGCAAATTGCAAAAATCTCACCAGGAAGCTTCTTTTGCAGTGGTATGGATGATCACAGACTCACAGCTGAAAATGAGACACAGAAGGCTTCTGTAGCAACCTTCCCTCCCCCACCCCACCCTGGGAAAAAAAGAAACAGTCTAGACAGGAAGCCATTGAAAAGAACTCTTAAAAATTGTGATAGAGATCCTGAAGGGTAGCTCTTCACAGCTGAAGGCTTCTGGTGGGGGTGGGGTGGGGAAGGACTCAGTTTTCTTTAAGGGATTGGCACCAGGAGTTTGACCATTCTCCGGCGAGTATACGGACAACACAATTGTACCTGTATTTTTTTCTGTTCTTCTTCTTTGGGGGCGGAGGGCAGGTCGTCACAAGTCAGGGGTAGACCTGGAAAGGCTGAGTAGTAAATGTGATAGGGGTGCACCATGTGAAATTCCCAAATAATCAATAAAAATATTATGTTGGAAAATAAAATAAAATAGATAAGAACTAAAAGGGGAATTGTTTATATCTAAATAAAGATAATGATTGGAAAATGAAGATCAGACATTCTTTTAAGCAACTAAGAAACTAAGATCCACACACAGAAATATTGAGAAAAACTAATTCCTGCTCATATTCAACGGAAACTGTGGTGTTTACTTAATACTGTGCCCTATACCACTAAATGGTTTCTGTAATGGCATTAAACTGGAGTGGTGTCCAAAAGTCCAATATACACAGCCAACTTTGTCATTTGGAGAAATACACCAGGCAGATTGTTTTAAGCACACAAAAAGCTGAAAAAAGGTATGTATTGAAGATACATATCAGAAAAATAAAATCATAATCAAAGGTAAATCCTCAAGCACATCATGGGTGAATGCTGTCTGTATAACCATAATTACCTGATTTCACATCCCTAGCACCTGCATAAAAAGGCAGCATGGATCTCTAACTCCAGAACTGGGGGGACAGAGATAGGCAGACTTTGGGAGCTCACTGGCCAGCCAATCAAGCTGAAATTCCAAACTCCACGTTCAGTGAGAGACACTATGTAAAATAAAAAAAAGATGGGGAGTCACAGAGAAAGACATCCAACATCCCACGCACGGGCAAGAAATGCACCTGCAGACAGGCACATATACACATATACACCACCATCCTGTACACGCACACTTAAAGCTCTCTACTCAAGGGGGAGGAAATATAAACATTAGCCTGACGTAAAAAGCACAAAGGCAGTCACTCTCCAATATTTACAATGCGTATAAGGTTCATTGCCACACACATAAAGTTTTCTTTCTTTAAGTAATTATTTTAAAGATGGAGTTAGACTCACAAACCCTTGCAAAGAGAAAAGTCTCTGTTTTAATTGGGGTTTTTATTGCTGTGACCATGGCAGCCCTTACGTAGGAAAGCATTTAATTAGGGCTGGCTTACAGTTCAGAGGTGAAGTCTATTATCATGGTAGGAAGCATGACAGCACACAGGCAGACATGGTGCTGGAGAGGGAGTGGAGAGTTCTACACCAGGATCAGCAAGCAACAGGAAGAGAAAGAGGCACACAGGGCATGGCTTGAGCTTTTGAAACCTCAAAGCCCATTCCCAGTGACACACTTCCTCCAAAGCCACACCTAATAGTGCCACTCTCTTTTGACCAAGCATTCAAATATGAACCTATGGGGGCCATTCTTATTCAAACCACCACAGTTTCATAACAAAAATTCTCATCTATTACAGAAAGGAGCACTTCAGATTGCAGTTCCAGGATGGATTTTGATAGTATAAGATAGGCTTAAGAAGGTCTTAAAAAACAGTTAAGGTATTTGCTGGTAAAATTAAAATTAGAGTGAATGCTTCCCAAGTTTTTACAGAAATAAAAACAATTTATTGAGGGGGGAAATCTTAAAAATAAAGGCCGGGCGGTGGTGGTGCATGCCTTTAATCCCAGCACTCGGAAGGCAGAGGCAGGCGGATCTTTGTGAGTTCGAGGCCAGCCTGGTCTACAGAGCGAGATCCAGGAAAGGCGCAAAGCTACACAGAGAAACCCTGTCTCGAAAAACCAAAAATAAATAAATAAATAAATAAATAAATAAATAAATAAATAAATAAATAAGACATTAAAAAACAAAATGTCAAAAAATAAAACAAACAAGTAGGATTAAAAAATATCTGTTGACAACCATCATGAGAATATCCCAGGGGGGGCTGAAATGGAGAGGGGTGGTAAGGATTGGTCCAAATCCATGTTCAATGGCTTTTTAATAGTACATGATTAATTAGCCAATGAACATGGAGGTAAAGATTCAATGAGAGGGAAGAAAGCCAGATACAGTGGTGCACATCTGTAACCTCAGCACCCAGAAGGCTGAGGCAAGGGGATCCTGAGGCCCAGGCCAGCCCATGATACATGATGAGACTCTGTCTCAAGAGAGAGGTCAGGGAAGAGAAAGTCATCCAGGACCCCAGGACCATAGCCTGTGTGGCCAGGACAGTGGTGCCGCCAACTGAGAAAGATTTAGAAAAGGCAGGAGTCCAGCTTTGGCCATATTAATGGGCCTTGCCTGAGGTACTTTGATGGATGTGTGAAGTAGAGTGTTCAGATATATGGCCTGGGCCACAGAATGTTCACCGCCATAGAAGAACAGAGTCTCCCCCACCAAGATTTGTACCGATTACTATACCTGGAGGGATTTCTCAGCACAAAACTTTACGAACACTACAGAAAGATTTATAGAGAGTTATATAGTCCCCACCGAGGAATGGGAACTATATACATTTCAGTCCAAATGGATGGATAACTAAAACCAACAAAACATGAGTGATTTATGTCTGCAGTTCTGATGCTCAGTTCTGTATAAGAAACACTCCAGGACAAGACAGGACAAGCCTCTGATCTCCAAGCTTATTTTCCATTCCAGGCCCACCACTTACCACTATGGGTGTGCTTGTTGGCACACTGGAGATGATCCCCATCCCTTTGGATTGGATAAGGATCAACCCATGTCGGAAGATTGACAGGACATGGCCTTCGGTCAGTATGGCCCATTGATCTTATTGAGGTCCAGTCTGGAGTGTGTTGGTTGCACAATCCAATATCCCATCTTTTTCCTTCCACTGTTGAGGCAGGTACCCACTGTTGCTTTTAATTCAGCCCTATTGATGTTTGAAAAAAGTTGTGCCTCGTGGTTTATGCACATGCTGAAAGGTCTGATTAAATACAAGTTTATTAATGACGCCATGGGAAGATTTAACCCGCCTCTGACAGGATTCCAGAAGTTTCAGCAAGATGTTACATATACTTGATTTAAAAGTGGGAAGCAAAATATATTTAATTACATATTTTGATGTATATGTGTGAATTTTTTTCTATTTATTTCTCCCAAATGATACACTGTTAGGTTCAAAAATCTAATAACTTTGTTCTGCAAATGACTCTACCTGGTTACAGACAGTCTTGGCAGAACGTTCTAGCTAACCTCTGCTTGGTTTCACAGAAGCAAATGGGTGGGTGAGAGGCTTCCCAAGAGGCTGGATATTAATATGTCCTCAGTGATCGTGACTGATGACAGCCACCAGGCTTCCTAGCATGCTGTCCAAACTTAGGACAATGACAACTGCCAGGACAGAAGCAGAGACATGGTTCACCATCTCTTGGTCCCCTTAGCTGGCTTCAGCAACAATGGGCCAGAGAAAAGACAGCTCTTGAATGTGCCTGAGGAATCCCCCCAGATAGAGACTGAATATATCTATGATCCATGGCACTGGCCTTCTGGGCAGGACCTCAGAATATGTAATCTGTGTAAGTCCTACCTATTTCCCTCCAGATCTCCCCTTGTCATGGAACAGAAGGGCTCACATTTTGTGATATGGTCTTGTGCCTCATCAGCTTGTGGCATGTCCCAGTTGACTATCATTAGTGGAGACCAGTGGCTTTATCACCTGGCCCCCAGGGTGGGTTCTACACAGTTGAGTACAAGGAAGTTCCAATCACTGAGGGTGATCTCCTGCTCTGTTCTTGGTTTATTTCCTTCTTACTGTAGGAAAATGCTCCAAGAGCTTCCCCTCATCCCACTGAGTCCTCAACTACCTACCAGTTAAGACATCCCCTCAACTTCCTTAGCTTACTTCCATTTCCGACCATATAGCACATGTAACCCTCCTAACCTGCAAAAGCAAACAGCCATCAGCCATTGCACACACTGCAGAAATGGAATGCTTTTCTTTCTGTTCAATACTACCCACAAGGGAAGTCAAGAAACTTTGTGGTACTTCACAGAAGACAGTTAACCTATTCCTTAGTGGTCCACAGCTCGTGGCATTTCCACTTTATACCATCCTATAGCCCTGTGCATGCCCATCTCACCATCGTCAAGTTGAAAAGAAAATGGTGTGTGTGTGTGTGTGTGTGTGTGTGTGTGTGTGTGTGTGTGTACATGTATGTGAGTGTAGCAAATGTTTGTGAATGCGTAGAGGCCAGAGGTCAACACTGAATGCCTTCTTCAATCACCCTTGACCTTAATTTTGGAGACAGGGTCTCTCATGGAAATTAGAGCTCACTGATTCAGCTAGGCAACTGGTCAACAAGCTCCAGGGATCCTCCTCAATAGCCTTTCCCCAGTACTGGGATTACAGGAATTCACAGCTTGCTTTTTTATGTAGGTTCTGGGAAGCCAATTCAGGTCCTCATGCTTTTGGGACAAGCACATTACCAACTGAGTCATCACCCTGAGCCTCAGTTTACCACTGGACTCTTGGATTGGATCAAATGCAAGAATCAGGGAAAGTGTGGCTGATGTTCAGTGAACTTTAGCTTACACAGAGAAACTCAATGATGATGACCTAGGGGTTCTGGAGATGGGTCAGTGGTAAAGTGCTTGTCCTGCAAGCATGAAGGCCTGAGCTGAGATCTCCAGCACACACATAACAGTCAGATATGGGTGCATTTGTCTTTAACCTCAGAGCTGGTGCTGGAGCATGGGGCACAAACAGGCGACTCTTTGGAGCGCACTGGCCAGCCACCTAGCTAAATCTATAAGCCGCAGTTTCAGTGGGAGACTCTATCTTAAAACAAAATAAGATGGAGAGCAACCAAGGAAGATATTAACGTCTGCCCTCCACACGTGCATGCACACACATGCACAAAACACCTGCAGATACATGTGCACACACCCACATGAACAGGCACATGCCACATGCACAAAACACACAAATAATAACATTCAACACAACACACATACCCTCATAAAAAGCAGGTAAAGCTGAGGCATAGAGTGGCTAAGTAACTTTTGTAAGGTCACATAGCTGGTAATTAATGAAGGGGCAGTCAAAGTCAGCTGACCTTCCTCATTATCAGTATCAATACATTTGCCTTCCATCCCCATCTACTCTCTTTTCTGAAAACCCATCAACACCTTCCCGACATCCTCCTTGTCAAACAAGATGCACATCACACCCATTACACAGTAATTCTTAAGGAATCCAGATGGCTTCTGCTGGCTCCTGATTGGTTCATCCAAGCTTTCAGTAATTTATGTGGAGTGGTCACATGCCCCTTGGGGAATGGTGGGTCCTTCCTGATGAGAATATCTTTGTTTCTAAACTGCATGCTCTTAATAATGTCCCCCAAGCCTGCAGGTAAGTTACAAGAACGCTTGGTGAGCAGATGGGCTCCCGTATAGTCTGGCAGGAGGCTGAGCATGGGTGGAGCTGCGGGTGCTGGGTTAGGTGGTTTGCCAAGAGATTTAATCCAGGGTTGTTTGGTGCAGACAGTCATGAAATCAGGGCAGGTAGTGCAGTCTTTAGCTGCTGGCTTTTGCCACAAGTTCTATTTGAAGGCTATTTACTAATGGCTGAACCAGAGGCCTTCCTGAGACTCAGCTGCCCCCTTGAGCTGGTGAGCAGCCACCTAAAATGGGGTGTTTGCCAAGCAGCAGTGTCCATCTCACAGTCCCTTCCCAGGGGACAGGGGACCTTCTGCGTCAGCATCGAAGCAAAGTTATTATGTTTTTAATGTGTCCCTGGCTCTAACTGGGCATTGCATGTCAGGGGCCCAGACTGGCATCTTTAACAGATGACTCAAGCGCTCTGTTTCAATCTGTTCCAAGTTCTGCAGTGACAGTCGATTTTTTTAAGCCTTGTCATCTTTCAGAGCCATTAAGTCAACAGGCACAGCCGTCTGGCACTGAGACACAGCCGCGACTTCACAAGGTTTAGCAGACAATCCATAAAAGGCGTTTCTCTCCTTCGCACCCACTCACCTCCTACACCCACCACTTCACATTAAAAAAAAAAAAAAAAAGCAAAATGCTTTTACTGCCCCAACATAAATAAGTAATAAAGTGTGAGCCTCCAGGGTGGTGCCCTGAATGTTAAAGGAGTCTGCAGAGCCACCCCAGTCAGTTTTTCAAACTGACGATACATGGTGATGTCTCAGCAAGTGCATCCTGGCATCACATTGCCTCGGTCTAAGTCCCAAATTTGCCTCTTAACACACAATGTTGTTTCAAAATGCAGCTTGGTTCCTGTGAGCCTCAGTTTCCCTACCTGCTACATTAGTAGTATCAAGAGGACTCATCTCTGTAAGTTTTCAATTAAATGGGTTGATGTGTGTGTAGCATGGGTGGCTTAGGGAAAAAGGACAATCCCCTCTGGCTGCAACCAGGAAAAAACAGGGCAAGATGAACTGGATGGGAGCCATCAGCACAAAAGAAATTATTGGGGGCTGGAGGGATAGTTTAGCAGTTGGGTAAGAGAGCTTGCTGTTCTTCAAGAGTTCAGTTCCCAGCATCCATGTCAGATGGCTCACAATTACCTGTAACCATAACTCCGGCTCCAGGGAATCAGACAAACGGGGATAAACACACACACACACACACACACACACACACACACACATCACAATACACACGCAAACAGACATAAAAATAAATCCAAATTGTGAAAATCTAGGAATTGATGGCAAGAGGAAGGAATGGAGGCAGAGAGTAACAGCTGCTGACAACAGGCACAGCATAGGTTGCTGGGAAACCTTCAGTATCATTTCTTGCAGGCTTTCAAAGTGAAAATAATATACAAATGCATACACAATAAAATTGATGAAAAAAGATATGAATTTGAAGGAGAGTGGAGAGGGGTAGATGGGAGGGTTGGGTGGGAGGAAAGAGACGAAAGAAATGTTGTAATTAAAATACAATCCCAAGAATAAATGAAAAAGTTTTTTAAAAATTTAAAAAGGTAGTGGGTTTCCTTGCTACTTTCCAGGCAAGGCCAGGGGACCAAACTCCTTGCTGGTGAGCAAGCTCCCTGGAGAGAGGTGCTACCTAAACAAAAGTTATTTTTTTAATATCTTTATAAGCAGTGAAAATAAAAGATGGTCTTTGAAATTAATTACAGAGTCAGAACTGGCTCTGTTTCCAAGTTCCTCTTTGGCCTTATAAAAATGGAAGTGAGATTTCCCAGCAGGGCAAGAGAAAGAAATGTTTTCTTTAGTGAGGGACTGTGGGCTGTTTCTCATTCTGCCTCCTTTGGGTGAGAATCCCAGGTGCTGTGACCTCCATTTACAAGGCTTCAATGGTGAAATAATAATAATACGTTCTGTTCCTTGAAGATTGTCAAGTGTCATGCAGATATTAACTAATTAATTCTCCTAAGTCAGCAGAGAAAATGGATTCCAAAGATTTCTGAGCACTCTTGAAATGTAAATGAGGTCACATCCCAGCCTGTCCCTCCTAGGCCTGCAGCATAGGGATGGCTACCAGAGCATCTGGAACAAAGCCAAACCCTGCTCTGGAAGCACCCCTGGGCCGGGTGCCTGCTAATGCTAGTCCAGCGGTTCTCAACCTCTGGGCTGCAGGTAGCCTAAGACCGTCAGAAAACACAGATGTTTAGATTATGATTCCTAACAGTAGCAAAATTGCAATTATAAAGTAGGAGTGGAAATGACTTTATGGTTGGGGGTCACCACAACCTGAGGAACTGTATTAAAGGGGTTCCCAGCTCATTCTGCCTAGAGGCTTTGACATCCACTCTCTGTTCATTCTATCTGGAATTCTCTTCCTCTCACTGTATGTTACTCTCCCCACACCTAAGCTCTCAGCCCGATGTGTGTGGCCTTCTCGGAAAGGTCTCCTGGCCTACTCTCTTGCACACATGCTCCTTGTTTCCACTTTCTTTTCTGTGAGACATGTCCCAAGTTACATCGTCCTCTGGGTTTGTTCTTGGTGTGTCGTTCAGCTTCTATTGTTATAGAAAAACACCTGGGGTGATCAACTTAAAAAGAGGAAAGATGTACCTTGGTTCACAGTCGTGGAGGATTCAATCTGTAGTCAGTTGGCACCTGTTCCTTCGCATCCTATGGTAGGACATCATGGAGCTGTGATGGGGTTTGCTGACTAACACCTTGACTGACCTAGAATCATGTAGTAAATGAGCCTGTGGACATGTCCATGTGGGCATTTTTTGTTAGGCTAAGGAGGTAGGAAGACCCCGCATAAACTAGGAGGCATCGTTTCCTGTGCTGGATCCTGGACTGAATCAAAAGGAGCAAGAGAGCAGAGCATCAGCTTCCTGACTGCGGACACAATGTGACCAGCCACCGCATGCCCCTGCCTCCATGCCTTCCCACCATGATGGAGTGTACCCTGGACCTGGAAGCCCAAAGTATTTTCTTTCTTAAGTTGCTTTTGTCAGCGGAATTTTCTCACAGCAACGAGAAAAACAGCTGTGTGATGGGGTGAAACCTCACACCTTCTGACTGAGACTCAGCAGGAGACATGTCCCCAGTGACCTGAAATCTTCCATTAGACTCCACATTTTAAGGTCGCCAGGACTTCCCAAAAGTGCCACGCTGCGACTAAGTCTTTCACACCCAGACCTTTGAGAGCCATTTCACGCCCTTGCTGTGATACTCAATCATTGTTTTTCTGGTTAGAATGAGACCTGGGGAGCACCCAGTTGGCTGCCATATCATAGCACATTTTGGTGTAAGTGGTATACAATGGGTAATCAATAACTTTTAAATTCACAAATAAGTGAAGGCAAAGATGATTTGACTCACCTATGCGCAAACTAGCAGAGGTAAAGCGGTACTTCGTGATAAGATTTTCTCCTCTAAGATGCTCAGACTTACCCATATAAGACCTCAGGGCTAAGCATGTCCCCAAGCTACCTTCTTTTTCCTTGAGTATACTCAGAATGCTCTCATCATGTCAAATCGATGTCCTCAGAAGACAACTGTTATCCCCAGAAGCACATGTTCTCACCTAGTACTCTGCCTGCTCTGGGGATGTGTATTTGCATTATGGCCCCATCTGACATCATGAGAGGTTGGGGATGAGTAAACATGGGCTACTAAGCCCTGGAGAGCTGGAGCCTTGGAGATGTCTCCCAACTCTCTTTGATGCAGAACCCAGTTTGAGAGTGTGAAAGACTCACCAAAACAAGACCCCAGTGATCCAGGATCAGACACTGTGTCCCCTTCTCCCATTGGCCCAAGAGGTTTTCTAGGGACTAACACCTCATAGTCATTACCCGTTAGTGTGGCATGCACATGACAGACTTAAACATACTTGAATCTCCCCAACACACATATGAGGCATTGGTGGACCAATTTTGCCAACAAATAAACTGTGGCCCAGAGAATTTAACATGCTCTGAGTCACAGGATGTCAAGAAACATGACCATGCTTGAATTCAGGGCTATTTAATATCAGTACTCTGTGACTTCCACACTCACCATCACCCGGGCTCACTGTTAAGTTAACATTATCTTAAATGTTAATTTAATAGTTGCACTGGCTAGTTTCATGTGTCAACTTGACACAAGCTAGAGTCATCAGAGAGGAAGGAGCCTCAGCTGAGGAAATGCCTCCCTGAGATCCAGCTGTAAGACATTTTCTCAGTTAGTGATCAATGGGCGAGGGTCCAGCCCACTGTGGGTGGTACCATCCCTGGACTGGTGGTCCTGGGTTCTATAAGCAAGCCAGAGGAAGCAAGCTAGTAAGCAGCACCCCTCCATGGCCTCTGCATCAACTCCTGTCTCCAGGATCCTGCCCTGTTTGAGTTCCTGTCCTGACTCCCTTCAATGATGAACAGCAATGTGGAAGTGTAAGCCAAATAGACCCTTTCCTCCCCAAGTTGCTTTTTGGTCATGGTGTTTCCTCGCAGCACTAGAAACCCTTAGACAATAGTTACCAAGTCCTTACTGAGAAGTCCCAACATCAAGATTCTGGCAACACTAATGTCTCCTCACTAGCACCCCACCCTTTATCCCAGTCAACACAGTGGTTCTCGGTATTCATTATTAGAAGCTGTTTCACCTCCCCCCTACCCCGTGGTTGGCTTCTCATCTCTTCTCTCACCCATGTGGATGATTCCCTCTACTAAATTATCTGTTTGAAAGATTTGTGCTTTTCTGGTTGGACCATGAGCAGCTGAGACTCCTATCAATCTCCAGTCCATATACCTTTCTATACTCGTCATCTTTTTTCCATGACAAAGTCCAAACCCATCAAACTATGGGACCCAGTCAGTCACATTTGCAGAGACATTGCTCTCTAAACACACCAGGGTCTTGCTACCCTGAAATTCCTCTGTTCCTTAAATAAACCATGTTCATTCCCAACTCGGGTCTTATGCCATTTTCTCCCTCTGAAAGCCTGCTCTACCTGGCATATTCTGCTCGCATGTCCAATATTCTCCGTATAGTAGGATCTCTACATAGTATCCAGACTATCCCTTTTAATTCATACTACATTTCTGCCTTCTTATCACTATCCAGCACCTCCAAATAAGACCACAACTCCTTATGATGAAAAGACCCTATGTGATTCTCCTGAACCCATCATTTCCCCCTGGCCCATCCTGTCCCACCCACACTGGCCTCTTTGAAGTTTCTTGAGGAAACCAAATCTGACTCTTCAAGCTCACTGTACTTCTGTACCCTGGGGGCTTTCCCAAGTCCTCCTCCTTCCTATCGTGGAGGTCTTGGCCCAAATATCCCTTCTTTAGAGTGAGCTTCCCCTCATCACCTATTTCAGAATTACTCTCTGGCTCCACTCATTGCTTGGGGACCTTTCCAGACGTGCCCCTAATTGACTGGATTTACTTCTCCCTCAAAGCCTCCATGGAACACTGTGGTGACTCTCAAGATGCTCAAACACACTATAGTATGTGTAATACTACCCTTTCCTTAAATCTTTCTTTCTCTTAATGTCAAGGCTTTAATATATATTAAAACTTTTTTCTTGATAACCCCAACTTGGCCTCATAAACAAAAAGGAATATTTTATCTGTCACTGTCGTCTTCATTGCTAAGATTTATTGACCACTGCACTTGCTATACATAAGATGTTTTACAAGAGCCTTACACATATGTCATGGGACTCTCATGTCAGCTCTATGATGAGTACTATTAATACCCCCACTTCAGAAAAGGGGAAACTGAGGCATAGGGAAGCAGATTAAGTATCCACCACTTGTGGCATTAGTAACAAATAGGAAACGTGACCTCATTCCCTCTTTACCAATGAGGTTTTGGGTTCTGGTGGAGGGCACTATGCCAAGTAGTGGAGATATAGTAACAGAAAAGAATGGACTCTGTTCATATAGAAATTAGTTAAGCTTGCGGACTATAAAAACAAGAGAACACGGAGTTGGGAGGGGGGTGTAGAGAGTTGGGGAAGAATGGAATATGATCAAAACGTATTGTATGCATGCATGACATTCTCAAAGAATTAATAAAAATAATACAATTTTGAAAAAGAAATTTGTTCTGAAAGGGAACACACAATAAGTCATAATTCTTAATTGTAACTGAGCTGCATGCTGGGGAGATGAAGTGCAGAGTGCCAGAGAATCAAGTGTGTTGCACACTAAAAGGCCCTAGGAAGAGTTTCCTGGAGGAAAATACCAAGCCAGAGAGAGAAAAGAAATCTCTGTTCAGGCAAAGACAACTTTTCCATGCCAAGGCTTTGGGCAAAAAGAATTCTGCTGCCCAGCGGGACTCAAAGGAGGCCATTACAGACCCAGAAGAAGGGGTGGCTGAGAGACAGCTCGTGAGAACAGTCATGCACAATTAGAGGCATGCAGAGGTCCACGTTCAGTACTTCCCCCAACCCCAATCTATTAATCAGCTTTCTGTCCCTGTAACAAAATACCTGAAGCATACAAAAGAAGGAAAGATTTATTCACCTCATGGTTTCCAAAGTTTCCATTCATGATCACTCTCCCCACTGCTTTGAGGCATGGTGTGGTGAGAAAAAACATCATGGTGGGGAGCCCATGGTGGAGCAAAGATCCTCCTCACCTCACTGCAGCCATAAAGCAAAAATACAGAGAAGAGGAGGCCAGGGTCTCGATATCCCCTTCAAAGACACTCTCACATAATGATTGACCTTCTTTTCACAAGATTTTCCCTCCTAAAGGCCCCAGAACCCACAGTCAAGAACCAAGGCAAACCCAGTGTGGGGAGGCAGTGCACACACACAGTGGCTTGTGGCAGTCACTGTTTTGTGAATGCAGGTATGATGTAAACATGAAGAAATGGTTCTGTGTGTTCTGATTGCCAGCACCTATCAATCTCCCAGGCCCTCAAGTCGGACATGTTTCCAAGAGAAAGGGGATAGTTACTTTTAGACCAGTAAAGAAAAATCCCACCTGGGGGAAGCTGGATTTAAAATAAGATATTGTTCTTTTTTGCACCAAGAAGGGCTTATACTTCATTATCAGTGTTTGGACAATGGTTATTAAAAACATACAAAAGGCTGACATGACTCTCTAGCCACAGATTTTTTTTCTTAATTTTTACTGAATCTAAAACCAAGATACTGATGTTCATCCTAAGCAGGACTAGAGTTTAAAGAGTCCCTTTATTTAGAATTATTTACATTTTTTTAAAATAGGTCATGTGATTTGCAGGATAATTGTTTAGGCAAATAACTGCATGGCTCCTGGACAACAGCCCGACTTTGTGTTACTCTGGGCCTCAGAAACTAATAGAAAGAGCAGAAGAGTGTGAGTCCTTTCTCTGAAGCTGTTTCTGGGCCAGAGATGCTCAGTGTGTGGAACCAGGCAAAGCCTAGGAATAGAGTCTGCCCAGAGGTGTCAGAAGGAGCAAGCAACACCTATCACAGACCTCTGTGGATCAGACATTTTGTGTTGTTGTAAGCACCAAACTCGTGGTCATTAGCTACAGCAGCAATTATCTCTGTAAAGAACACAGGAAGGGACCAAAGATAGAAGGGAGGGAACCCCAGTCTGGTTAGCATCAGATTTCTCATTAGCAACAGATTTTAGCTGCAAGATAATGGAGCAGTTATGTGCAAGTCCATGGCAACAGTCAGGAGTCTAAAGGAGGTAGGAGGGTGTGATAAGAAAACCGAGGAAAGCCTCAACAGATGGATAACTATGGAAGAGTACAAAGGTCAAGATCAACTGTGCTTATAGAGATCCACATCCGAATTTCTCAACCCTTTGAAAAGGACAAATAATTTCTATGTTATTTAAATTAGCTAAGGTCATAGGAAAAGATGACTCAAGTTGACCATGTCTTCAAAGCTTTAGTCTTGCAGGACTGGGAAGAGGGCTCAGCCAGGCATGGAGACCTGAGTTTGGATCCCCGGCACCACTGTAAGAAGCTGGATGTGAAGAAACTCACTTGTAACCCTAGCACTGGAGAGGCAGAAACAGAGAGTCCCGTGGACTTGCCAGTCAGGCACCCTAGCTGAATCAGCAAGCTTCAGGCTCCGAGAGAGATGCTGTCCTAAAACAATAAGATAGAAAATGGCTGAGGAAGACACCAGCATCAACCTCTGGTCCCCACATGCACGTGTACACAGATACACACACACACCCTCTCACACACACTGTATATACTAATAAAACAGCATTGTCCACACAGCTGTTGGCACCACTTGGCTTCCTTTTAGTGACCATGCCTATGGTGCTTACCAACTGGGTGACTTTGGGCAAATGGTTAACTCTCTCCATTTCTCAGCTCTCTTCTCTGTTAAAAGATTTGTCACATTCATTTCCTATAGATTGCTATGAAGATAGAGTTTGATCATCTGAACTGCTTAGAACGGTGTCTGCTAGGCTCACATGAAGAAAACCCACAAGCACACATGTTGGATATGTCATGAAAGCAAAATCACCCAACTATTTAAGCCTGATTTACAAAACACAAAGATGAAAGCAGCACTCAAGGTCATTGTGACAGACACATATATTTCAATGAATTATTAGAAAATCAAGTCTATATATATTCATAAAAGATTAACACTCTCATACTGTGGACACGGAAATGTTTACATAAGATTCCTCACTGTGATCTTCCATATCAACCTTTTAAGCAGAAGCTTTGCATGTTGTATAGTTATAACATAAACCTTAAAAATGCAAAAGCTTTTCTTTATGCTGATCATTATCACATATTACTTTTAATAATTAAATAAATTTAGTAATGCCAGTTGGGGCAATATGAGAAAGTCATGGACTGCTAGCGCAATAAATCTGGTATTTATTAAGTATGCAGGTAAAAAGAGCATATGTGGGTCTACTTTGTGGAGATGGGTAGTCACGGAGAGACTGGGAGTAGACAGAACTCTAAGAAAGTATTATGGAGCCTGAAAAGATGGCTCAGTATCTAAGAGCACATACTTCCCTTCTAGAGGAACACAGTCCTGTTCTCTGCACCCACCTCAGGTGGTCACAACCACTTTTAACTCCAGCTCCCAGGATCCAAATTCTACTTCAGGCCTCCATGGGCACCTGCACTCAAACACACACACACACACACACACACACACACACATAAAAATAAATATTTTTTTTAAAAAAAAGAAAATAATTGCAGCAAAATCACAATGGAAAACTGAGCCAGGATGGTAGTCTTTCCTGAGGAAGAACTGTTGGGATGATTTTGGAGGCATGAACAGAATTTGTTATCTGAAGTCCAGACAGTGTAGTTGGCTTTACTACTCGGCTAAGAAACATAGGATAGGGAATATTTTGGGAAAGACAACACTAAGATTAGTCAAGTTGATTTTCCTTTTGGAGACAGTCGTGATATGTAGCTCAGGTTGGCCGCAAACTCATGATGTAATTCATACTGACCTCAAAATTGTGATCCTTCAGCCTCAGCCTCCCCAGTGCTGGCATGCACCAACTCAAGTTGATTTTGTAGTGCCTCCATGGCCTTTAAGTGGTTAAAACTCAGATCAGAACCTTAAGTAGATGCAGAGACCAAAATACTTAACAGAGAGGTCATTTGTTGAGAGGTTGATTATTGGAACACCCAGAGTAAATATAGTCACTGGCGAGAATGTGAAGCCTAAAGGAAAAGCAAGACAGAACCTCATAAGCATTTAGAGCTTCAACTTTAAGCTCTGGAGTAAGGATGGTAAGTCAGTGAGAAGCACGAGTAATTGATGGAGATCCAGGTGCATGCAGAACGCTGATGTACATGGTCAGCAGTCTTGAATGCCAAGGAAGGACTAAGTTGGAAGAGTATTCAGCAACATGGCCTCTAGGTCTCTAGGAGAAACACATTCAGTGAAGTGTGTGGATTGAGGGGAAGCATCTCTCAGTCTCCTGGGTACACAGACAGGGAGGGAGTATACCACACAATTGACATGATTTCTCAGTAAAACTGAACAGAAGCTTAAACTAAAAAATTCAGGCTAACACAGATTGAGGTCCCAGTCCTACTACTGGACATCTGTCAATCATTTCATATCTCTGCAGAACTCACCTTACATGTAGAATAATGCTAGTTTCGTAGTAGACCTTGTGGCAGTTGAAATAACTCATTTTATGTTACTTACTCTGGCACCTAACACACAATATTGGTCAGCAAATGGGATATTATTGTTATTTTTAATAAAACAGATGATGAACCCATCTTCTGAAAAATAATAGAAGACACAAAGAAAAGCAGAAAAAGCTGCTATACATACTTAAATGGATAACTTCTCACAGCTTAAAAAAATGACCAGGAGGCAGTAAAGATTCAGCCAAAGCGAGAGGATATAAAATTGAAATGGACTGAGCCATCCTGCACAATAAGCCATGGCGACGGCTAATCTTGGTTGTCAATTTGAAACATCTTAGAGGAGGGAACCTAAGTTGGAGATTGGCCTGTGGGCATGTTGTGGAGCATTCTCTTGATTGCAAACTGATGTAGGAGGGCTCAGCTCACTGTGAGCAGTACCATGCCTGGACAGGCAGGCCAGAGCTATATAAGAAGGATAGGTGAATGCGAGCCTGGGAGCCAGTGTTCCTCTGTGATTTCTGTTTCAGGCTCCTGTCTTGAGTTCCTGCCTTGGCTTCCTGGGTGACGAACTGTAACCTGTATGATGATAACCTGCAAGATGGACAAGCTATAAGATGAACTGAACTCTTCATTCCTCAAGTTGTTTGGGGTCATGATGGTTCTCAGAAATACCCAATTACTGAGCCATGGAATGGGTAGAACAAATGATTATTGGGAGGATTTTTACAAAACGGCAATAGTTAAAACCACCTGGTAAGAGAAATCACAAATCCAATCAAAATAGGAGAGCCCAGTATGTTTGGAGAAGGGGCAAAACTGTGGGTTGTAGTATGGAAATATCAAGATGGTTTATGGGAAACTTGGCCTTGAGTTGGGCCAAGAAAAGACTCAGAGCACCCCAGCCATGTTTCATCTAGTTCTGCTTTTTGTTGTATTTCTTCTATGATCAACCTCCTATCTACGAATTTATGGTACATTCAATAACCTTTTCTCAAGATGATGTTAATTATAGGTAGGCATCTCAGAGCCAGGCACACACCATAATAAACACAATCTCCAAGGTAATTCTACAGGCCAAATAGTTTTTGGTGTTAACTAGAGTAAACTCAAAAAAATGAAGTGACTGGACCAGGACTGGGACCTGGGCAATGTAAACCTAAAGGCTGAGCAGGTAATCATGCACATACTGCATGGAGAAAATGGTGGCAGGGACCCTCTAAGATGAGCTCAGTAATCCACAGTTCCAGGTAGTCACATCCCTTGCATGGAGGCTGGATGGAATGGCCAGAGCCACGGTGACTGCAGCACAGATGATGATAACGTGATAACTTCAGGGTTCATGTTATGAAGAGACTTGCTCTCCCATCACAGTCACTCACTCTGAAGGAAGCCAGCAGTCATGTTCTGGGCTTCCCAATGAGAAACTCAAGTGGCAAAGAACTGGGAGATCCTCTGGCCAACAATTAGCAAGGAACTAAGAACCTCAACTGCACTGCTCCCACGAATAACTTTACCCTGCCAACAACAAAATTTCCCAGACTGAGCCATCACC
>CABHPQ010163787.1:30006-44992 GCA_902168405.1 Peromyscus aztecus | reverse complement strand
GGGAGTGGGGTGGAAGTGGGATAGGGTGGGGGTGGGGGTGGGGGGTAGGGGGACAGTGTCTGTTATTCTCTTAGAATCCAGGAACCTGAAGAGTCTATTAGGGATTAGGGATTCACAGACAGGATTTCAGTAGGGAGCTTTCATTTCCAGTACAAAGGATACAAGAAAGAAGCTGTTGCTGGTGGGCATGGCCAGAACAGCAAGCACCTACTTCTTCCAGGGGTATACTGATCCCTGATCACTTGAGAAAATTGAGGTTTTACTATCATCTGGACCTGCTGATGGACCTTAATAAAGGGTTTGAGGAAAACAAGACTAGGGCCACAAAGGCTGGGCTTGACTCAGGCAGGCCATGTAATTTGGAGACTGTATAAGTATTTAATTTCCCCTTGGCTCAAATTTTCCATCTTTAAAACAAGCTTCCCAATACCATCTCCCACCAAATCAATAGCTCTGATTTAAGGAAAGCATGTAAAATGGAGTATAACCCCAATATAACACATATATTTCTTCAAATAATTTTCTCCTGTGTGCATGTGCATGCACACACGGGAGTAGGCTGGCTTGCATGTGTGTGCACATGCCTATGCATGATGAAAGCCATCCTTAGGCATTATTCCACAGGTGCCGTCCGCAGTTTGTTTGCTGAGACAAGGCATCTCAATGCGCTGGAACTCACCAAGTAGGAGAAGCTGGCTGGCCAGTGAACCCCAGAAATCCACCTGTTCCTACCTCCCCAACACTGGGATTATAAGTGTGCACCACCACACCTGGCTTTTTGTAGATGGGTTCCAGAATCGAGTCCTGATCCTCGTTCCTAACTTTCGTGACTGAGCCATTTCCCTAGTCCACTCTCTGCCTTTAAAAATAGTTTTAAAATTAATTTTTTACTTGTGTGTGCACACAGACATGTGTGTGCATAAAAGATAGCATGGGTGTTGAAATCAGAGGACAACCTATGGAAACTGGCTCTTTATTTCTACTGTGTGGGTCTTGGGTATCAAACCCAGATCATCAAGCAAGTGATTTGGCTGAGTCATCTCACAGACTCTTAAACCCTCTCCCTTTATAAAAGGAGAGAAAGAGAGAGATAGAGACAGAGAGACAGAGAGAGACAGAGAATATATACATGAGTTGCAGAAAAACAAATTGGGTTAAATTAAAACTCAGAAAATAAAGATGCATGTTAGAATTTTATCAACACAGGGTCTGGTGTGTTTAGTTTATGCACCATGGTGTACTAAACCCCACAGAGAAATTCTACTCATGCTTGATAGATGACAGGTGTTGCTGGACCCACTGTCTTCCCTGCGGAAGCTGTGATCCAGACTCTAGTGCTGGAAGATGTCCACGTTCACAGAGGAAGCAGCAGTTCAGTATGTCTTTCTCCCACCCCACCCCCACTGTAGTGCCGGTCTCTCCTCTGGTGCCTTTCACCATCAACTTCACCATCACTAACCTCAAGTATGAGGACAGCATGCGTCACCCTGGGTCCTGGAAGTTCAATGCCACTGAGAGAATCCTACAGAGACTGGTAAGAGCTCTGTTCAGTATATGCAGAATTTCCCACATATATAAGCCATGCCTATGAATTAGACCACACTCTGCAAGAAGGCCACACCAACCTCAACCTCGTTCCACAGATTCCAGCTTTGCTCACAGATACTGGCTCCATACATCTCAGAAAACGGTTTGTATTCTCTTAGTTCTTGTATTCACAGCCTTCTCCCCTTTCTCCACAGCTCTGGCCTCTGTTCAATAAGACGAGTATTAGCCTCCTGTATTCTGGCTGCAGACTGATATCGCTCAGGTGAGTCCTAACAAAAAGAAGCTAGAGATCCTGGATGTGTCCCAGACCCAAAGTGTGCTGGGCTTCCTTCCTTTTCTCCTGTCGGTACATTGCCCATGTGGAATTTAGGAAGTACTGGATCCATCATCCAAGGTGTCCCCTCACCCAACAATTGCCACTTCAGTCACCCCCACAGCCTGCAGACCATCCGCAGGTTGACAGCCTTTTCCTGTTCATCCATTCTGAATTCCCACCTCTATCCCCTCATTGAGGAACAAAAGGAGCTTTAAATTCTACCCTCAGAATTTCTCTTGAGATACTGTTCTAGTTTCATTTCTGTCACTGTGATAAAACACCTCAACCAAAAGCAACTTAGAGGAGAAATGGTTTATTTTAGCTGAAACTTTGAAGTGATAGTCCGTAGTTACTTTCAGGAAAGTCCCAGCAGCTGATGATTGAGACAGACACAGCACACCCACAATCAAGAATAGAGAGAAATGCTCTCTTGCCTACACTCAGCTTGACTTCTCCACTCTTACACAGTTCCAGGATCTGCTGCCTAGGGTATGGTGCTGAACACAAAGGGCTAGGTATCCCCACCTTAAATAACTTCATTAAGACCAGCCCCCACAGACGTGATGACAAGTCAACCCAGTGTAGATAACACCCCCCCCCATTTAAACTGCTTTCCCAGGTGATTCAGGTTGACAGTTAAAACTAACCAGCACAGACGTTAATGTCTTTTCCTTTTGCTTTAATCCCCAAATCCTTATCTGTCTTAAATATGAACTCTCTATTCCTCACACAATCAGAATGTAGATTAGTGTCTCACATTTAATAAAAAAAAAAATCTTTACTCCATGTCTACTCAGGCTCACAGGCTCCCGGAAGTCAATATACTCAAAGACTCTAAGCCCGATGCATCACCTCTATACCAGTCATCCTATCTCCCCCTGGCTCCTTCCTCTCCTGCCCCCATCATCTTAAGATGCTTTCTAGGCAATCTCTTTATCATCATTCTTCTATTCTATCCTTCTCAGGCCTGAGAAAGACAAAGCAGCTACAGGAGTAGATGCTATTTGTACTCACCATCCCGACCCCACTGGATCTGAGCTGGACAATGAGCAGGTGTACTGGGAACTGAGTGAGCTGACCAATGATATCAGCCAGCTGGGCCCTTACACCTTAGACCACAACAGCCTTTACGTCAATGGTGAGCAGTGGCCATACGTGCTCTATTACCCAGCATACATTCTCCCCTCTCAGTCTCTACTGCCTCACCCTACTCCATTCTCACTCTTTCATTATCTCTGCAGGTTATACACACCAGATCCTGTCCACCACATCCATGAGTGAGTATTGAGAGGCTCTTTAAGTATCTCCTAAGCTGTAAGTCACAACCCCATGAAATAAAAACAATAGCCCTACGTTTCATTCCTAAAGCCCTCTCCATCTACAGATGCACAGAAACTTATGCCCATTTCCTAAGTCAGGCTAGGCATATAGCTCAGTAAAGCGCTTGTATCAGGCCTGGAGTTTGATCCCTAGCACCCATGTAAAAAGCCGAGTATAGTGGTGCACATTTGTAATCCTAGCTCTAGGAGGAGTAACCAGGAGGATCCTTGGAGTTTGTTTACTGGTCAGCCAGCCTTATTGAATTGAGGATTCACAAGTCTTACAACCTGGCCTGGACAATGAGCGATGTAATGGGAATTGAACAAGCTGACCAATGATATCACCCAGCTAGGCCCTTACACCTTGAGCTTAAAACACAAAGTAGAGGGTACTTGAGAAAGAACAGTACCTGAGGGGCTGGAGAGATGACTCAGCAAATAACAGTGCTAGCTGCTCTTCCAAAGGACCTGGGTTCTATTCCAGATACCCAAAGGATGGCTCACAACCATCTATAACTCCAGTTCTAGGGAGTCAGATGCCCTTTTCTGGCCTCCCTGAGCACCAGACATGCACATGGTGCATAGACATGATGCAGGCAAAACATCCCTACACATAAAATAAAATAATTTATAAAATAGAATGACACCAGATGTTGTCCCCTGGCCTCCATATACACGTGCACATCTGCACATTATATATAGGAAGAAGTCTCAGGCATGTGCACTCCCCTCTGGTATCTTGAAAATAAAAGGATTTTCACTCTAAACACCAGGTATTTTTTAATCCTCAGCTTCTATGGTGACCACTATTTCTGGCAGAATGACAACCCCTGTCTCCAGTCCCACAGGTAGGAATTTTCTCTCTGAAGATATTCCTATAATTGCAGCAGGCAAAAGAAGAGATGGAGCATGTAGCACATCTCAATTCCCTGAGAATTCCTTAAATATCAGACCCAATAGGCCAAGACATTTTCTAAAATATATTCATGAAATCTGTAGGCAGTCTGTAGTTTTAAATCCTTTCCTAGCCCTTTGAAGAGGTCAAACCAGCAGGGCTGCTAGGTGAGAACTGAAGTATATAGCAGCCTCTGTGTCAAAAAACCAACTCAAGCACCGGAGTAGCTCAGTCAAGCACTTAGTTTGCAACCAGAACCTGAATTTGATTCCTCAAACCCATGTAAAATTGTCAGATGTGGTAGGAAGCACTTGAAGTTTCAGTACATGGAGGCAGAGATAGGCAGATCCCTGGGCCTCACTGGACAGCTGGTAAGCTCCAGGCCAATGAGGTCTCTATGCCAAAGGAAGTAGGTGTTCCTGAGGGTGGTACCCAAGGTCATTCCTCTGGCCTTCACACATGCACACAAACATGAACATGCACTGTCATATATAAACACATTCACATTAAGAAAAAAATCAGAATCTAATTGAATAGCACAGCCTCACCTAGGCTGAGTGCATAGGAGGCATAGACTGCAATGCATGTCCTGTATTAGCATTCGGTCCTGCCACTTACAGACGGTGACTTGGAAACAAGCCCTTCACAATTTGCTGGGGCTTTTCCATTTGTATTCCTTTCCACGCTACTTGCATTGCATTATAATACTTTGTTCAGTGCAAGCAATCACTCTAGTATAAGCAAAGAACTTCAAACTTGATCTGCTACACATGGACAGGTGGGTAAGATGACTTAGGGAGCAAAGGCATTTGCTGCCAGATGGACTGATTTTTATTCCTGGGACCTACACGGTGAAAGGAGAGAACCAGTTCCTGAGAGTTTTCCTCTAGTCTTCACATCTGTGCTTTGGCATGCACACACACAGTCATCGCTAAACAGACAAACAAATTCTGGCACAGTCTCTGTTGAAGAATTGTTTTAAATTAATAAGTATGTAAACTTCAGAAAAGAGTTGGCCTTAAAAAGGAACTTCAGGAAAGGAAGCAACCTATAGAGATTTTGCCAACTGGAGAGACAGATATATTTTCTTTCTGCTTCACGGTGAGTCATCCACACACATCAATCCTTTGTAATTTAGTTGAAGTTGGGGTGAGGTCTCATTTCCAAGGAAACTGTGTTTCCTAGAGGAAGATTGTCCTCAGTGCAAGACTATGCACACAGCTGATTCCCCAAAGCTCAAATTCAGAGAAAAAAAATAGCTTAGTATCTGTCTTTCTCCTGCCCCCTCTGCAGCAGCACGGCCTGTCCTGGTACATTTTACTATCAATTTCACCATAATTAACTTGGCATTTGAGGAGGACATGAGTCGCCCTGGATCCAGAAAGTTCAATATCACTGAGAGAACCCTGCAGAGCCTGGTGAGAATTCTGTTCACTGTGCCTAGCACCGCACACAGGTATAAGCCATACCTACCTGTCACACAAGCCCCTGGAAGAAGAATCTACCCCTGACCCCAAAGATAAATCTTTCAAGAAGCCCTGGCCCATCTCAGCCTGACCCCAAGGATGAAATGTCTCAATACCTTGCCAGCCTCACTTCTGCCTCACCTCTACCTGCTCATCTCTCCTCACTCCTCTAACTTTCTTCCACAGCTGAGGCCCTTGTTCCAAAAGTCCAGTGTTGGTTCCCTGTATTCTGGCTGTGTACTGACCTCACTCAGGTGGGTTTGGGGGATATGGAAATGGGGTGGCAGACCTAAAAGTGTACTGAGTTTCCTTCTGTTGTCCTTCTGGGTAGCTTCTGTTCACGTGAAGTGAGGAAGCCCTAACACAAGATATCTTCCAATCCTATCACCTCCCCACCACTATCTCCACACCTAGTAGACTATTGTCACAATTTTAACTATTCCTGATTATCCTGTCTGAATTCTCAATGCTGTTTTCTGCCTTTGGAATAAAAGGATGTGACCTTACACATTCCAATTCTGTCCTCTGACTACTGTGAAAACAAAAATTGCCCTTTTTCACTTGCTGTGATTTCTAAATCCAGTTCTCGTTTGTCTTAAATATGTGAGCACCTGAGATACTGGAACATGAGAGTAGAGATTTGAGTCTTGCATTTGATAAAAATTCATGGCTCCATGACTTCTCATTGTCTCAGTCTAGTAGAAATCAATATGCTAAGAATCTAACTCTGGCTTCTGGTCTTTTCCAATCTTCTTTTTTTCATTTTTAAACATTGTTTATTTGTTTGAAATGCGTGTATAAGCGTGTGCATGCATTTGTGCATGTGTACTTGTGTGTGTGTGTGTGTGTGTGTGTGTGTGTGTGTGTGTGTGTGTGTATGAACACACGGTACCATGGTGTTCTTGTGGGAGCCAGAGGATAATTTATTGGCACCACCATGTGGGCCCCAGGGATAGAACCCAAGTTGTCAGGACTGGTGGCAAATTCTTCCACCTCTTGATCCATCTCCCTGGGCCTCTATCAACCTTTTCACTTATTCTGGCTACTCCTTGCCCTACCCTAGCATTTCAGGATACCTTCTTGGGGATTCTATTTATTGTGCATTGTCTCACCTGCCTTTCCCAGATCTGAAAATGATGGTGCAGGCACAGGAGTGGATGCTGTCTGCACTTACCATTCTGACCCCACTGGCCTGGGACTGAACAGAAAGACGATGTATTGGGAGCTCAGCATGCTGACCTATGGTGTCAGCAGACTGGGTCCTTACACTCTGGACAAGAACAGTCTCTATGTCGATGGTAAGCAGTGGCCAACTTCACTTTGCTTTAATGAAGAACCCACGTTCTTCTCTCTTTTACTTCCACATCACTATTTCCCTCCATTTTTACTCTTTCTTTCATTTTCTTTGCAGGTTACACACATCAAATCCTGTCTACCACCAGCAGGAGTGAGTATTCTCAGTTTTTATAAATTTTTACTACACCTATGACTCCCAGGTCTTTGGAATGAAAGCAGTCAAAAGTCCAACCTCCATTTCTCAAACTGATGTGAGACTTCTCCTGGAGAGACATGACACACAAACATTAACTCATCCCAGAGAGGGAACTGATTGTATACCAAAGTAGCAATTACACTACCACTCAACTTGGGTAACCAGTGAGTTTATTAGGGTTACTCACAAGAGCAAGGATGACTCAAGGGCAGCTTCATCATCAGTAACCACCCTAGCATCGGTGAAAACTCACAGAAGCTGTATCTATGGAACTCTCTACTTGACTTGCAGGCAGTTCACCAGGTCAGAGAGTCTCTTCCAGGCACCTCAGATGGTCAGAGGCTTCTCCCTTAAACACTTTTCCATCTTCTATAACCTTGGGCTCTAAGAATCTCCTAGCTTTAGCTTTACCAGACTTGTGAGGTTTGTCTATTTTTCTAAGTCTTGTGAGCCTCCCCTCTCCTTTTTGGAATGCATATTTCAATTCAGAGGAAATTGCTAAATGACACAAGTTTCCCTCATCTCTAGCCTGGAATGGACAGAGACTTAAACACAAAATTAACCCCAACATCTGTATTCTCTCCCTGATGTCTCCAAGCTAAAGGCTTTCTACTTTAATCATCTGAGAATTTACCTCCACAGCTTCTATGATGACCACTGCGTCTATGGAGATGACTGCCAGCTTTCCCAGCCCTACAGGTAAGAATTCTCCTCTCTGAAGATATTTTCAGTGGTTCTAGAATCTTTAAAGTCTGGAGGAGTGGGGGAAATGACATGTTCCAGAGGATCCAAAGGTTGACTCTTGATGACTCTTACAGGTTCTTCCCAGGCCACAAAGAATCCCTTTAATCCTATCTATTCTCTGATACTCAGAATCTCTTGTAATTGTTTCTCATGCTTACTGGTGGCCATGGACTTCTAAATCCTTCCCCAGACCTTAGAAGGATACATAGGAGCAGGACTGTTGGCTGAGACTAGATATCTAGTGTGTAGTCACTAGTGTGATATCAAGTGTCTCAACAAAGTTATTATTCTGGATAATTCATCATATATATATATATATATATATATATATAACTATAAAAAGTATCAGGCCTGTAATAGTTCAGTGGGTAAAGACTGCAAATATGAGTTCAGTCCCTGAGACCCACATGGTAGAAGGAGAAAACCAATTCCCCAGGTTGCCCTTTGACCTCCATATGCACATGCTCATACAGATGTGCATACATCCTCCCTAATGCAGAATTTTTAAAACCTAAAAAGTTGAAGTTGGAAAAAATATCAAAAATATCTCAAAACATGGCAAGGAAAACCCACCTGTCACCCTTTGGAATTTAATCTCTGTTAGCAGCTTTTCCTATTTAATCTAGTATGCAGAGAGCTATATCATATGGTGATGTAAGTGCTCCCCCAAATTTCACTGCTATGCTAAATTATCATGATTCAAAATCAAAAGGCTTGACTACAGATACAGCTTAACTGGTAAAGTGCTGGCCTAACATTCATGAAACCCTAGGTGTAACCCCCTAGCATTACTTAAACTGTGCTGGCGGATGCCTGTAATGACCGTACTTAGAAGATGGGGCCAGGACGATGTTTGTCATTCTTTACTACACAGCTAGCTAGAGACTGGGATAGGCAATATGAGAACTTGTCAGAGAGAATTACAGGATTTATATTAAAAATTGGTGTTGAAATATAGTGCTTGAAAAATGTCAGTTACATAAAGGTAATCAGAATCTAACACAATAACATAAGCTCACATGTGTTAAATGAATAAGCAATATATGAACACTACAGTAATATGTCCTGTATTCAAGTTGGATTCTGTGATCTGGGCAATTTACTTCATTTCTCATTGGCTCAGGATTTTTTATTCACATTGACTGGTTGCTTGTTTAGTGTGTGTGTGTGTGTGTGTGTATGTGTGTGTGTGTCACCGTGCACAAGTGGAAGTCAGAAGACAACTGGAGTCTGTTCTGTCCTTCCACCACACGGGTTTCAAGGATACAACGTCAGTCATCAGGCTTGGCAGAGCAGCTTAACCCACTGAGCCATTTTTGCCAGTCCTCATTGCCTCAGTGTTTGAATTTGTGAAATGGACATCATAACAGTCACTTGGTTCACAGTAGCAACTCCATTGTGTGTAAGCTCATTAAACAGGACCTCTCACACAAATGACCAACATATGTTTCTTAAGAATAAGAATCAATAATAATAATAAGGGCTGGTGTGATAGTTGAGTTCTAAAGTGCTTTTTTTTTTTTTTTTGCAAGCTTGAGGATCAGAATTCAATTCCCCAGAACCCATGTATGCTAGAGAGGGAGGGAGGGAAGGAGAGAGACAGAGAAAGAGGAAGAGAGAGGGGGAGGGGAGGAAGAAAAGGGAAGAAAAAAGGAAGTGACATGGTGTCATGTACTTATAATCCTAGCTCGTGGGAGATAGAACCTTGTGGATCACTGGAACTCAGTAACAGCCAGTCAAGCCTACCTGATGAGTACCTGGCCAATGAGAGACCTTGTCTCAAAAAGAGCAAGATGGACAGTCCTTGAAAGAAAACAATCTAGGCTGTACTCTGTCATCCATATATGTGCACTCCCACATGCACAGGCAGCCAAACACATGTTTACAAGCACACACATGCACACACACACATACACACACACACACACACACACACACACACACACACGTGCACATATACTCAATCACAGATACATCTAAACATACACACATGTAATCAATAAATAAGTAGATGTCAAGAACACATTTTTTTAAACAAAAATTCCAAAAGGAGGGTATTTATGTGACTTTCATTCTCCTGAGAGTCAGATATAATTCCTTTCTGGTTAATAGCATATTTACCAGTCTAGAGTAATCCTATTCATCCTTGATAACTATCAGGTGAAGCTGATATTTGAGTCTTCTCTATGAGGAAACTGTCCACTTTTGAAGAAACCCCTTCTGAGTGATAGAAGATGCACATTGGTGATGCCCCAACTCAAGTTCAGAGAGAGAAAATAAGATAATGTTCAGACACTGTGTTTCTCACATCTCTTTTCTCCTCCTGCAGTAGTAAGTCCCCTTCCAGTGCCTTTTACCATCAACTTCACTGTCACTAATCTGGAGTATGTGGAGGACATGGGTTACCCAGGATCCAGGAAGTTCAATGCCACTGAGAGAATCCTGCAGAGACTGGTGAGCTACCCACTCCAGTATATAAAGGTCAACCCACAGATGAAAGATGCACTCACCAAATCATGCCATGACCAGGAAGAAGGCCCTAACCCCTAAATCCTCAGCATAGTTCTCATGCCTCTCTCCTCTCTCCACAGCTCAGGGCATTGTTCGGTAAAACCAGTGTTGGCCCACTGTACTCTGGATGCAGACTGACATTGCTCAGGTGAGACCTTATAACAACAGACTAGGAGAGACAGTTCAGTCAATAAAATGCTTCCTGACCAAGCATGGGGACCTAAGTTTGATCCCCAACACCCACCTAAAAAGCTAGTCATGTGCTTATAAACCTAGCACTGGAGAAGTAGATACTGGAGGGTCCCTGGGATTAGTTGGCCAGTCAACCTAGCCAAATCAGTGAGACCTAGGTCTGAGAGAGAGAGAGAGAGAGAGAGAGAGGGGGGGGGGACAGGGAGACAGAGAGATAATAACCTAAAAAACACAAGATGGATGGCTCCCAAGGAAGAATAAACACACAAGTTATTCTCTAACCTCCACATGCATACATAAGTATGAACACACACACACACACACCATCATGCTCCCCCAACAACAGATTTTATAAACACACACACACACACACACACACACACACACACCCCACAAGGATGGTGGACCAGTCATACCTCAAGTATTTCTAAGCCAGTTTATTCAGCTTTCCTTCTCTCTTTATGTTCTCAACTTCGGGGAATTTAGGACACATAACCTCCAGCGCCACATTACTTCCTGTTCCTAACATTTGTCCTCAGCTATCCCCATAGCCTGCAACCCCCACAGGATCCTAATATTCAGCTATTCTTCATTCTTTCCTTTATCTCTGACTTTGGAATAAAGGAGGCGGTTTTAAGTTCCGTGCATAGGACTTCTCTTAGGATAATTTTCTGCTCCCAATTCCAGTTTTCATCTATTGTAAATATGAGCCCTCTAGGCACTGTGACATGAGGATGTAGTTTGAGTCTTGCATTACATTTAACAGTTTCACTCCATGTATGCTCATGGCCACAAAAAGTCAGTGTATTCAGAGAGTGTAAGCCTGTCTTTTCAGCAATATACCAGACACTTCTGGATCCCTCCCTAGGTAATCCATTTTATGTCAATCCCCTTGCCTGCCCTTCCCAGGCCTGAGAACAATGGAACAGCCACGGGAGTAGATGCCATCTGCACCTACCACCCCAACACCTCTAATCAACAGCTGGATAGAGAGCATTTGTACTGGGAGCTGAAAAGATTGAATGATGGCATCATGCAGCTAGGACCCTACACCCTGGACCAGAACAGTCTCTATGTCAATGGTGAGCTATATTTCAGAGTCATACTCCTCTCCCCCCACACCACTACTTTCTCAATTCCTCCTCATTTTCACTCATTTTTCATTATCTACGTAGGTTATACACAGCACATTCTGGCCACCACCCACAGAAGTAAGTATCTTGAGTCTCCATTATTCGTTAGTAAGCCCATGAGTGTGAATCCCTATCCCATGCTTGTAACTCACCTTCATTTAGCTATGAGTGGGGAACGTGTCACTTCCTTGTATCTCCTAATGCATGGGGTCTCCAGTCAAAACACTTAAATTATTTTTACTTTTCAGCATCAGTAATGGCCACTGTTTCTGAAGAAATGCCAAACATTTCCTCCACTCCCACAGGTATGAATTCCCCTCTGTTTAGATTCTCCCAGTCATTTAAAAGATCAGCAGAGGCCTGGGGCAGATGAAAAACCCCAGAGGACCCCAAATGGATCTCACAGCATCTTCCCAGGTCACCAAGGAATCTGCCATACACTTCCCTAGCACCCTTCATCCTAAAACATCCCCTAGTACCTGCTTCTGAATCTTACTGGCCCTTAAATTCTACATCATCCAACCTCCCTGACAACAGTACATCCCATCAGGACTATTTGCTGAGGGTATTTATTTAGTCTATAATAACTGATGTGTGGAGAACCAGCACATTAAACAATCAAATCTCTAGTTTAACAACTAATCAATGAGTTTGTTTCAATAACTACTTTTGGCACTAAAGACATAGCTTAGGTGCCAAAATGCTTGCCTAGCATGCACAAAATTCTGAGCTCCAACCAGCATCACACAAATTGAGCACTGAAGTTCTTGCTTGTAACTTGGGAGGTGGAGGCATAAGGACCTGAAGTTTAAGGTCATTGTTTGCCACATAGAGAGTTTGAGGTTAGCCCGGGCTACACAAGAGCTGGGGGAACAAAGAAGAAAAAACTTCTCTTGCTGAATAGACTAAATAGATAAGAGGTTATTCTTCCTGCTAAATTTACTAGTATCCCCCAGTGTAAGTGTGTATCAATTTCCTGACTAGAAAAGTATAATCATATCTTATTAGTAGAATTTTAAATGTTTGATTTGTCTAAAATCTATGAACCAGTCATTTTGGTATTTCCTGGATTTCTTCCCCAACTCTTCTACAATATTTTCCTTGTGAAAATGCCAAAATACCAGAAACACCTTTACACAGAACAAGAAAATCCATCTGCTCACCACTGGGATTTGGTGCTTGTAAACCATTTGTGCTGTTTGATTCTAGCGGTGTGAACTGTACAATCGGGTGACAAAAACGTTTGTATAAGTTACTTCTCATTGCTGTGACAAAATACTCAACAAGAAGCTTCTTTAGGGAGGACGGGTTTGTTCTGGTTTACTGTTCAAAGGGCATAATCTGAGGAGGCAGAGAAGGCAGAGGGGTGGGAGCAGGAGGCTGACTGACCTCATTGCATCATTAGAAAGGAAGTGGAGCTGGGCTCACTTCTTCCAGCAAGGTTCCACCTCCTAAAAGTTCCACAACCTTCCCAGGCAGTGCCTCCAGCTGTGCACCAAGAATTCCAACACATGAGACTGTAGGAGACATTTCTCCTTCAAACCACAGCAAGACTCCTAAAAACTAGACTGCTATGATACGTTTTCATGTATTCAAACTCAGGGTTTGTATTGAAAATACCATTGAGAATCAACACTCAAAATGTTGTCAAAGCTCCCCTAACAACTACCACCACGCAGGCCCCGCCTACCTGGCAACCAGCCATGCCGATTGGCCTGCAGGCCGGTATCCCGTGCTCTGATTGGCCTGTCACTTCCCCTGAGCGAACCTTTAAAACTCTGTTACATTGTAGCAAAATGGCGACTGTCATTCACAGCCCCCTGAAAGCGCTTGGGGACCAGTTCTACAAGGAAGCCATTAAGCACTACCGGAGCCAAAACTCACAGCTGCGTGCAGAGCAGAGCCTGCATCTGCCCTTCCTGGACTCGCAGACTGGGGTAGCCCAGAACAACTGCTACATCTGGATGGATAAGAGGCACCGAGGCCCAGGCCTTGGTCCAGGCCACCTGTACACGTACCCTGCCCGCTGCTGGCACAAGAAGCAACGATTGCATCCACCAGAGGACCCAAAGCTTTGACTCCTGCAAATAAAACCTGAAGTAGAGCTGCCCCTGAAAAAAGACGGCTTTACCTCTGAGAGCACCACATTGGAAGCCTTGCTTCGTGGTGAGGGTGTGGAGAAGAAGGTGGATGCCAGAGAAGAGGGAAGCATCCAGGAAATACAGCGGGTTTTGGAAAATGATGAAAATGTGGAAGAAGGGAATGAAGAGGAGGATTTGGAAGAGGACATTCCCAAGTGCAAGAACAGGACCAGAGGACAGGCTCATGGCTTTGCAGGTGGCAGGAGGAGACATGATGCTGCTTCTCAGGAAGACCATGACAAACCCTACGTCTGTGACATCTGGGGCAAACACTTCAAGAATCGACCAGGACTCAGCTACCACTATGCTCACACTCATCTGGCCAGCGAGGACGGGGATGAAGCCCAAGACCAGGACACTCGGTTCCGGCCAACCACAGAAATGAGAACCACAGACCCCAGAACGGACCAGATGGGACAATCACTCCCAATAACTACTGTGACTTCTGCTTGGGAGGCTCCAACATGAACAAGAAGAATGGGAGGCCTGAAGAGCTCGTGTCCTGTGCAGACTGTGGACACTCTGCTCATTTGGGAGGAGAAGGCAGGAAGGAGAAGGAGGCAGCGGCCGCAGCACATACCACGGAGGACTTACTCAGTTACACATCAGAAAGTGACACCTCAACTTTCTACGGCTTTGATGAGGATGATTTGGAAGAGCCTCGCTCCTGTCGAGGACGCCACAGTGGCCGGGGTTCACCCACAGCAGATAAAAAGGGCAGCTGCTGAGCCCATGGGACAGACTCTCTGGCCAATTAGCCACCCCCTCTGACTCTGGTCACTGTTCTAGTTCTGATATATATTTTTAAATGAAAGACAACTTGGGCTTTTCCTGTTATCCTTGCTTTTTTCTCCTACCTTCCACGGGTCCCTTCCCCTCCTAGCATCCTTCTATTCTGGGTACAACAGAAGCACAAACTCCTGAAAACAAATCAGCAAAAGAGCAGAATAAGAGTCCTCCAGGAGAGATGGCACTATGGTGGGCTATTTATTTTCCCTAGAAATAGAAAGTTAGGTGGATTTTCTTTCTGCTGGGGGAGGGCATCTTTTTGATGTGAGCAGAGTTGATTTCCCCAGTTTTCAAGAGAAGAGGAACATGAGGTTTGGAAACAAAGAACAAATAACATTGATAATTATTATTTATATATGCTAGCCATTATTAGACTCAGATGAGGGAAGAGGGGAGAGAGAGAGAGAGAGAGAGAGAGAGAGAGAGAGAGAGAGAGAGAG
>CABHPQ010163787.1:4210-29996 GCA_902168405.1 Peromyscus aztecus | reverse complement strand
GAGAGAGAGAGAGAGAGAGAGAGAGAGAGAGAGAGAGAGAGAGAGAGAATGGATGAATCAAAGAAATGGAAGTAATATCCTGTTTAGAGGTAAGCCACGGGGTATGTGTGTGTGGAGAATTTCCTCAATGGGAGTTGGTGGCTCCGCAGAGCAGACCCCTCCATGACCTTTACACCTTTCTCTCTGCTTGTGAGAAAATGGCAGCCATCCCAGAGAAGCCTGGAGCCACTTACATTTGGCCTCCCTCCAGCTCTGGCCCTGAACAGCAGTGGCCGCTTCCCTTGGCTCCTCTCTCCTTGCCTGGTTGCTGGGTTTCCCTCACCATCGTCTTGGCAAAGATGAGCGTCCATCTGAACACAGGAATGGAATGTCAGCAAGTCACAGGCTGGGCCCTGGCAGAGCCACTGAGGTGGTGCTCCTGGAAGGAAGAGCGATACCACACAACGTATCTCCCTCCTTTTGCCCCTGCGTAAAAACATGTAGCCACCCATTGGATGATGACATCTTCCATATTTATTCTACTTTTTATAGTGCCTGCCAGGTACTTTGTTTTATCTTTCCAGTAGCATTTCCTGAAATAAACCAAAGCAACACTTAGTCCGAGGATCAGGGATAAGGAAGACTGTCCACCTCATTGGCAGTCCCTGAGAACAGCTTCCCCTGCTCAAACAGTCCACTCTGTGACCCAGGAACTGTGCATCCTTCAAGCAAGCCATTCCTGAAGAAGGTGAAGAGAATCCAGACGACTTTCCTCCCCTGCCTCTCCTTCTCTCATCCAGCCCTTCCTGAGCATGAATTTCAGCTAATGCCAGAACCTGCAGGGATTGGATGGAAAAGCCTTCAGCATCTCTCAGCTCAGCTCAGCCAAGTTTCAGAAACGGCTCAAGTTTGTACAATAAGATTTTAATTTTTTCCTTTTAAAATTCTTCATTGCCTCTGCTTAAAATTTCTGTGAGAAAATACCCAGCTCAGAGTGGAATTTGCTCACAATAGAAACAACAACATAAACTGGAAAGACCAAAAAAGAAAAGTGAAGTATTTTATTTATTTCAATATTTAAAAGAAAAAAAGTGCTGACATTTTTTCACATTGCACGGTATTTTTGTTGAAAGTACCTTCTACTCCAAAAGTTTAGAAAAAAGCAATTTTGTGAAGACCTGAATTCAAAGGAGTGCTTACTAAGGAAATAAATAAGGAAGTAAAGATCAACTCTGCTCTCTCGGGCTTTTAAGAAAGCCACGCGTATGTGCTTTAGGTTTTTTTCTGTTGTTGTTGTTGTTAATTTCTGCTAGTTGGATGTGGTAAGTGAGGAGTGGTCAGTTCATCCAAAGTCCACTGGAAAGTATTGTTGATATTAAGAAATTATGTGTTAGGCTTTGACTAAAATAAATTAGCCCCAAGCCAGCAGGTGTCCCACTCTTTACACTTTCTCACCTCAGATGAGCCCCATTGATCTGAATGTAAAGCTACAGCCTATCCATCTTGTCTCATGAGGCCTGCTGTAGGAAGGAGTTCTACCCACTGATTGAATGCATTGCTGCAAAGTTTAGCAGATCCAAACCGAAATGATTTTGTTTAGAACAGTTCAATGGAGAGAAACAGAACAGTCAAAAAGTAAGCAAAGGATGAGGTAACATTAGTTCAGTCCGCTGACAGCTCCTCAGGGAAGTTGGCCAGGGAAGCCCTACTGAGTAGACTCGGCGGCCTGAGAGCCTAGAGTGTCTCTGAAGACTAGGGAGTTGGCTGGAAGATAGGAACCTGAAACTCAGTCATTTGTGGGGAGAAGTAGGAAGGCGAGTGTTCTATGTGTGTCCTTTATGGCTGTTACGGCCAATGAAATGGAATTCAACATTGTATGTTTGACCTAGCCCAGGAAGTCAGCTGTCTGCGCCACTGGGTTCTACCTCTTGGCTTCTACTTAGCTTGTCTTTTACATGTCCAGAGCAGAGTCATGGATGACACATATGCAATTTAAGGCTGGACATTCTTGTCAGCAAAGGTGCTTGAGCCACAGTATTATTGAAATGTCCCCAGCCTGAGAATAAATCTCACCTGCCATTGAAAGGGAAGGATAGGCAGGCAGACTTTCCCTTAGATACCTCAGGCTTCCCACTCAAGAGAAGGGAGATGTCATCAAGAGTGTGTTTCTATCATTTTCTGATAGAAAATGTCCCTTGTCAAAAATGTTAATTATAGTAATGATCTGTTCTCCAACCCACACTCACAAATTATGTAGAATTGTGACAAAGCTTTGTATAATGTAGGTTTTGTGTGAAGTCTGTGTAAGTTTCTCTTAAATGAAAGACTGTTTCCAATGATCAAAAAAATAAATAAAAAATAATAAGAAATGTCAAAATATAGAAAAATGGAGCAGGAGGGATGACTCAGCAGTCCAGAGGACCCACACTTGTGTTTAATGCCAGTTGCAGGTGATCAGTTGCCCTCTCTGGCCTCAACAGGCACCTGTACATATATGGCACACATTCAGACACACACACATAAATACATAGAAATAATAAAACGTTACTTAAAATATAAAAAGAATCCAAATCCAACACAAACTCTCACATATTATGTGAATAATAAATTAATGCTAGAATAAATAACATGACTATTATTTATGTTCAGATCTGCATCTTAGCAGGTGTATGAATTGAGACAAATTATTCAGCTTCCCATTGGCTCAGTCTTTACATCTGTGAAAAGGGAATCAATCACATTAACATCTCCTAATCCTATTAAGTAAATTGAGACAGTCTCAAAAGGACAAATGTCATATTTTTCTATTATTTGTGGTTCCTAGACTTCATGTAGTCACATAAAATTGTGAATATATATACATATATATTTATAATGTATATATAATATATTATATATAATATTTTTTAAATTTCATTTAAACAAATAACATGTTCATCCAAAATGATAAGCCCTTTTAAGACACAAAAATCCAGAATGTGTGTTTCCTCAAAGAATTTCCTTATTTGTATATGTGTGTATATGTGCACTGCATGTGTGTATTTACACATGTGCACATGTATGTATGTATGTATGGCATGACATGTGTGGAGATTAGAGCACAACTTGAGGGAGTTGATTTTTCTTTCTTCCGCCATGTGAATTCCAGGGATTGAACTCAGGTCGTCAGACTTGGGAGTAAGTACCTTTATGTAGCATGAATTGTTACAAGGTCTTATTAATAAAATCAAACTCAGAGCCAGGTATTGGGGTTAAAGCTGGAAGATCAGAGAAGCAGAACACGCCACAGCTAACCTCACCTTGCCAATTCCTCAGCTGATCCTGTTTCCTCAGACTGGAAGCCTTTGAGTCCTTATCCAAATGGATCTCAGCTGAACTGCTGCTCAAAAGCCTAAAAGCTTAACCAGGCCCTAGATCCTGGTCCTCATGCCTTACACACCTTTCTGCTTTCTACCATCACTTCCTGGGATTAAAGGCATGTGTCACCATGCCTGGCTGTTTCCAGTGTGGCTTTGAACTCACAGAGATCCAGACAGATCTCTGCCTTCAGAATGCTAGGATTAAATGTGTGTGTGCTACCATTTTCTGGCCTCTATATCTAGTGGCTGTTCTGTTCTCTGACCCCAGATAAGTTTATTAGGGTACACAATATATTGGGGAACACAATATCACCACACCTTTACCCACTGAATCATCTCACTGTATGTGTGGCTATTCGTGTGTGTGCAGGTGCATGTGCAGGTTATAAGTGCATGCATCAATCATGGGTGTCTTTGGTGTTTTATTGCATGCAGTAACCTGAGGGAACAGAAGAGGGCATCAGACACCCTAGAGTTGGAGTTAGAGATGGTTGTAAGCTGCAATGTGGGTTCTGGGAATAGAACCTGGGAGTGCTGAAAGAACCACCAATACCCTTAACTACTGAGCCGTCTCTCCAGCTCTTTCAAAGATTTTAAGATAAGTTCTCACACCATATATAAAGTTCACAATTCAATTTGGCTGGCTAACCAATGGGCTCCAGGGATGCACCTGTCTCTGCCCCTTTAGAGCTCTGGTTATAGACCCACACAACAGGTCTTGGCTTTTTTTTTTTTTTCTTCTTTAACATGGGTACTAGAAATCTGAACTTAAATTTTCATGCTTTTGCAGCAGTCATGTTACCGATTGAACTATCTTCCTGGCCTCTCATTTATAAATTTCTTCTTAGTTCTCTCAGAGGTAGAAACTAGTGGACTTATTAGCTAAGAATTGATTTATAGAATAATTCAGTTAAGAACAGCTACTTAATTTCCACAACTAACCAACTGTCCAGAGGTTGTGTTAAATAGTTTTCTTCAGTTGATTGAAGAGATGAAACTGGAGGTCACTTGCAAATACATGTATGTTTCTCTACTTGACCATCAATAAGGAAAGTATCCGTTCCTCTCTGTAGAATTCATGGGAATGAATGTTCAGTTGCCAAGATCTAGAAACCACAGGTCATTTTATACTGCATGATGATTCTGTGTGATCCTGTCCACTCAGTCTCTACTTTTTATTATGACAACTGTCAGCATGAACAGAATTGGATCTGTTTGCAACTAAGTTGCAATGAACATTGGCATTTTATTTTTAATTTATTTTTTATTAAGAAATTTTTTATTCATTTTACATACCAACCATAGATCTTCCTCCCCTCCTGCCCTTCCAGCTTTCCCTCCCCAACCCACCCCCCATTCCTTCCTCAGACAAGGTAAAGTCTGCCATGGGGAGTCAGCAGAGCCTGGTACATTCAGTTGAAGCAGGTCCAAGCCCATCCACCTGCAACAAGACTGTGCAAGGTGTCATACCTTAGGCACTAGGCTCCAAAAAGCCAGCTCCAAAATGAGAGATGGATCCTGATCCTACTGCTAGGGTACCCCTTAAGCAGATCAAGCTACACAACTGTCTTGCTTATGCAGAGAGCCTAGTCCAGTCCCATGGAGGCTCCACAGTTATTGGTCTAAAGTTTATGAGTTCCCACTAGTTTGTTTTGGTTGTCTCTGTGGGTTTCCCCATCATGATCTTGATGTCCCTTGCTCATAGAATCCCTCTTCTCTCTCTTCAACTGGACTCCTGGAGCTCGGCCTGGGGCTTGGCTATGGATCTCTGCATCTGCTTCCATTGGCATTTCATTTATTTATTTTTATTTGACTCACACACATTGTGGCTGGGCCATTAAGGTATAAGAACTCCTAAAAAATGTCTTGCTGTGAAAAAAAAACATCACATTGGGACTGGAATGATAGGTCAGTCAATAAAGTGCTGTCACATGTCATGAGCATCCAAGTTCAGCTCTGTAGTACCCATTTAAAAGGAGGGCATGGTAGCATACACCTGAAATTGCAGCACCATGCTAGCAAAGCCAGGAAAATGTTCAAGGCCTACTGGACAGTTAGTCTAGGCAAGTCAGTGAGCTCCATGCTCAGTGAGGGACCTTTTCTCAGAAAGAAAAAAAAAATGATAGAAGACACTAGGCATGCTCTCTGGTCCCCAAAAATACATGTACACAAACATATGTAGCCTACATGAACACATACATACAAAAAAAGAAAAATTATCCTATACTGACTGATGTAGGATTATATAATAAACCTTGAAGTGTCAGTGAGATAAAAATAATTAGATTCTAATAGAAGAACTCAGGAGCACAGGTATTAAATGACTGGAAATTATAGAATTGCTACAATTATGTGGCCTGGATTCTGCCAGTTAAAGATTGTGTGGCTGGAGACACATTGTCTAATGTCTCAGTTCTTAAATTAAAAGTAAGTGTTTGCATTTGAAAGAAAGGATGTAGATTATTTTTCAGAAGCCTTCATCCTATTCTCCCCCATGGCTGGAATAACACAGCTTCCCACTGACAGTGTACGAGCGTTCCACATCCTCACGCCATTTTCTGTTTGTTTTCTTGGTGACCACCATTCTGAGAAGGGTGAAATGGAACCTTGATGGAACCTTTTTACATTTTTCTGGCTGTTTTTATTGGTGCTAATATATGACCCTGTGTACCCTCAAGACCCCAGGTCAATTTAACACAGAGAAATGTGCATGTCGGTGTTTTTTGTAGTATTTTTTTTTTTTTGGTTTTTCGAGACAGAGTTTCTCTGTGTAGCTTTGAAGCCTGTCCTGGAACTCACTCTGTAGCCCAGGCTGGTCTTGAACTCACAGAGATCCACCTGCCTCTGCCTCTCGAGTGATGGGATTAAAGGAATGCGCCACCACCGCCCAGCTGAAGCACTTTTTATAAGAAAAAGTTTTGGAATCAGCCTTGATGTCTACCTAGAAGGGAATGGTGAAGAAAACGTGCTGCATATGCACACCGGAACATTTTAGCAATAAAGAACAGATTATTTCAATTATAGGAAAACGGATGTAACTGGCCAGACATTGTGAATTGTTAGTCTCAGAAAAACAAACATCATGTTTTCTCTCATTTATGGTTCTTAGATTACATACATATTTATATATAATTGTGCATGAATAGATGACAAGAAAGTGGAAGTGTTACTGTCTTAGGGAACGGATGTAATGGGAGAGGGAGGAGCAGAAAAGAAGAAGGAGGTGACCCTGTGCGAGGGAAGGATATGCTTCAAGCACATAGGCTTGCACGAAAATGGCCTTATATAACCCAGCATAGTAAAAGAAAAAAGAAAAGGAAAAAATAGATTTACATTATACAAACTCAGAAGCCAAGGGTGACTACAGGCTTGCTAGCTACCTGCAAGGACAGATGTACTTGCATTCTGCTTCATGGTCAAGTTACCTCTGTATAGCAATCCTGCTTATCCTCTGCCCCCCAGTGGTTGAACATGCGCATAGCTGTTGCCCCATGCTGAAGTCTAGAGAGAAATAATAGCCTGAGCACGTGTCTTTCTTCCATCCCCTCTGCAGCAGCAGGTCCTGTCCAGTTGCTTTTCAGCATCAACTTCACCATCATTAACCTGGAGTTTGAGGAGGACATGAGTCACCCTGGATCCAGGAAGTTCAATATCACTGAGAGAACCCTGCAGAGCCTGGTGAGAGTCCTGCTCACTGCATCCAGCCCCCACTACTGGCCATGCCATGCCCCTGGAAGAAGCCACTGCCCACCTCATCCTGAGTACACATATCCAAATCCAACTCACCATTGCCCGCTTTGTGCATCTCACTCCTGCCTGTCTCTATCCTCATTCCTCCTCATCATCCCTCTCCTCTTTCTCCACAGCTCAGGCCCTTGTTCAAAAAAATCAGTGTTGGTCCATTGTATTCTGGCTGCAGACTGACCTTGCTCAGGTGAGTCCTTAGAATAGCAAGCTAGAGTTGCTTAAAGTACTCTCAGTCCAAAGATTGTGTTCAGATTTCTCCCTGCATTTCTTCTGAATGTCTTATGCACAGGTGAATTCAGGAGGTACCATATCTAGTACCAAAATCTCTCCTGAACCTACTACTTCTCCCACAATCCTTAAACAAATTGGAACCTCCTTCTGCTCATCCATTTTGAATTTTCTCCTGCCCCCCACCCTTATTTAGGAATAAATGAACATTTCCTATGAAGTTTAAAGTTGGTCCACATGATTTAAGACAAATATGCCCTTTGTGCTCACTAATTTTGACCTTTGGTGACTCAATTATTATTCTTCAAATGTCTCATTTATGACCTCCCCTTTTCCCATAATATACACTTGCTTATATGATTGTTACAATTGATAAAAATTCTGGACTCACTGTCTGCTCAGAGTTACATGTTACTGGAGGTCAACATGATAGAAAATCTACAACTGATTTTATAAGTCTCTGTCAGATAGTTCTGCTCCTCTGAACCCTTCAGGTGCTGTTCTAGGTATCCTAGGATCCTTCCTTAGGCAATCAATTTATCATCATTCTTTTCATCTATCCTTCCCAGGTCTGAGAACAATGGAGCAGCCACAGGGGTGGATGCCACCTGTACCTACCACCTAGATTCTACTGGCCACAGGCTGGAAAATGAGCAGATATACGGGGAGCTGAGCAATCTGACCAAGGGTGTCACTGAACTGGGCCCATACATCCTGGACCAGAACAGTCTCTATGTCAATGGTGAGCAGCAGCCACCTGTGTTTTGCTATATTGCAGAGCCCATGCCCTCCCTTCCTAGGCCTTCTTTCCCTCAATTCTACTACATTTTAAAACTCCTGTTATCTATGTAGGTTACACCCACCAGATCCTGACTACTACCCCCAGAAGTGAGTATTCTAAGTTTCCTTAATTTTCTACTATATCTATCACTATACCCAGCCCTTTGAAATGAAAGAAAGCAATAGTCTATTGTCTCCATTTCACTTTTCACCCAACCACCAGCCTGTGATGTGTATCACTTAAAACCCTAGCAGAACTCAGACTGGGCTACCCATCTGGTGTCTCTATATAGATTATGTCTCTACTCCAAATGGATGTCTTTTTCCCCACAGTGTCTATGGTGACCATTGTTTCTTCAAGTATGCCAGCTCCCATCTCCAACCTCACAGGTAAAATTATCTCTGAAAATGCTTCCAGTGAATTCTGTAGTCAGGATAAAGGGTGGAGTAGTGTGTCTAAGAGGATCCCTAAGGTTGACCCTTGATGGATAACAGAGGGTCCTCAAAGGTCTGAGAATTCTCAGCATACTCTTTCCCATCCTAGCATCCAGCCTCCAAAGCTATTCTCTGATGTCTGTTTCTTAATGTAGGTGTCTACTGACTTCTAAATCTTTCTCAAGCTCTTAAAAGAATATTAGCCAGCAGAACAGTTAGTCAAGAACAAATTTGTGCAGGAAGCAATGTATAAAAACACCAACTCATGATTTTATTAGCCCCCTAATTTGACCCACTTAACCAAATGACTAAGAAGTCTATGTGAGAGAGAGAGAGAGTGTGTGTGTGTGTGTGTGCGCACATACATGCTTGTGTGTGCTTACACTTGTGGATGCCAGAGGTGAATCTCTGCTTTTTTCTTCAGGTGTCATCTTGGAAATATAGAGCTGAAGGGTGGTTCAATAAGTAAAATATTTCTTACTTAAGCATGAGGACCAGAGTTTGGGTTCCCAGAATCCACATGAAATCTGGATGAGCATAGCATCTTGCCTGTAATCCCAGACCACAAGAGGCAAAGACAGGGAATCTCTGAACAAATTGGATAGCCAGACTAGCAGAAAGGACAAGCTCTGGGTTCCCTCTGAGAGATCTTGCCTCAATATATAAGATAGACTATGATTGGAGAAGACATCTGACATCAACATTGGCTCTCATACACGTGTGCATGCACATGCACACACACGACCCACATGTATGCAAATGCACATACAGATATGCACACACACACACACACACACACACACACACATATATATACCAAAACAGATAAATTTTATGGCTCTATAAGCCTTTTCTTCTTATCGGAGCTCTCTGACCCAAGGCCTTACTCTGAGCTGACAATTGATCCTGCTTGGAGAAATTAACCCTGTACCGTAGTCATCCAAGGTCTCTTCCTCTGATACACATGCCTCAATGAGCAAATGTGGTAGTGGTGCATGGATAAAACTATGTACAGCTCCCATGTTGTGGCATGAAGGGAATCAACAGAAAAAGAAGATAATTAATCCAAAGCAGTGATAGAGGCATATACGATCTACCAGTAGTCAAACAACTGAAGAGCATGTCTTTACCACCACCCCCAGAAACCATTACCTGCTAATAGCTCCTCAGAAATGAATGGACTAGATGAGCCCCTCCTTCATCCATGTTAGAACTTCACTAGGCCCACTCTTGTATAGGTAAGAGCAGCTGTGAGTTAGGTGCAGCAGCCATGTGCTGTCCTGAAGACAATATCCCACAGGGCTCTTCCCAGTCCTTCTCTTATTTTCTTTCCTCCTCCTCTTCTATGATGCTACCTGAGATTTGCAGGGTGTGATATAGATGTTCTCTTTATATCCAAGCACTGAACAGTTAGTTATTCTCAGCACTTTGACTAGTTAAGAGTCCTTGTAGTAACTGCTGCCTGTTGCAAAATATGGTATCTTACCAAGGCTGAAAGCATATTGCTATTGATATTTTGCCATCAGTGTTTAATTAATATTATTCCTATCATTCAAAAGAAGTTTTTTTTTCATTCTGGTAGAGACATCTTGAATTGTTGCTCTAGATGTGAATACATGGGTCTAAGTGATATGAATATAGATTATGTCCTAACTCTAGTTCTGGTATGACTCAGGACTTAACTTCTCTCCTAATTTAGTTGCAGCTTCGAGCTCTGCTCTGCTGCTGTATACTCTTAACTTCACCATCACCAACCTACCCTACACGAAGGACATGTGGGGCCCAGGATATACCAAGTTCAACAAAGTGGAGAAAGTCTTGCAGCTTCTGGTAAGACTCCTACCCACCCCACCCCCCTTGCCTCAGCCACTCCATCACCTTTAGTCTTGCTTGCTTACTCCAGCCATCCCTGCCACCTGCTTGTCCCACTCACTCACTAAAGCCTCATCCACTTCTCTTTCTTGTTTAATTACCATCAGCCATATACATCCCTTGTGTTACACTCATTGGTGCTCTGTCTACCTTTTGCCTCACCTACTTAAGGCTCACCTGCTCCCTCCAGTCACGCCCTTCTCCCTTGCCTGGCTCACTGGTATCCCAAAATCACCTGCTTCAGTCCTGCCTTCTTGCCCCACTCACTGATGCCTCTTTTACCTCTTCCAGCATAACCCTCCTGTCTCTAGTTCCAGCCACTGATGATCTGTCCACACACTCCATCCATATCCATGTCCCTCTGTTACTGCAGTGGGCAGCAAGAATATATTATAGAGATTCAGCTGTATATAATAAGCTTTACCTTGACCAACCAAGAAGTCATTCAAGAGGAAGCCATTTATCAAGGAATAGTTGGTGTTATTTAGATTTTAATATATATTATTTACCTTCTGCTATGAAATTCTGTGTGCCCATACATTACTAGGCCATATGTCAAACAATTTAGCTTCTCAGATCTACTGCTGATCCACTAGGTAACACCCCTGTAGGGCCTAGGAGACAGGCGGGTATGTAGATACATAGCTTTGTTTCTTCTGCAAATGAAGCTCAGACCATCCCTTGCCTTCAGTCGTATTAGCATTGTAGAGCTATTGCCTTGGGACAATAGGGCTTTTTGCATAACCAGGTGCAGTAAAGACTGGAGCAGGATTCCTGGTCCAGGCTGAGCCTTGTGGCCTGAAAGAAGAAGAAGGCAGAGTTTCTGTAGCTGGTAAGGCAGAATGGCTCAGGCTGAGGAGAGAGGAGCAAGGAAGAGATTTTTTGGTAGGTAAAACAGGTCAGGAGAGGAGAAGAGGGAGGAAAGATGGAGGATGAAGGAACAGGGGGCAAAGATGAGATCAAAAGCATAAGGTCTTATCTATTGCTAGGGCTATGAGGGGACAGAAAAAGTAGGTACAGAGAGGAGCTGAATGAGGATGGAACTGAAGCTGTATAGATAGAAGTTTGTTATAGAGAAATAAACAGACAAAAGAGCAAGGTGTATATAGATTTCTTTCCCCTGGATAGCCCCATGCCAGATGTAGTGTTCTTCCCCAGGACCCTGGGAGGGATTTTCTTAGGTTAGGCCCCTGGGAAAATTCCATTATGTTGCTTCACCAACTAATGCTCCCTCGGATTATTTTTATAATACTCATTGATTCTCTACCCGCATTTCCCAGCCTTATTTACATCTTCTTGACCTGCCTACAGATTATCCTCATGTACTACCCACTTGCCCAGCCCATTCACTAAAGCCCCACCCACCTCTATCTCGCCCTGCCATTTGTTTCCACCCATATTTCTCCTGTGACCCCCCATGGTGCCCTGCCCACCCCTTTCAGCCCAACCTACTTCTCTTGACTATTCCTCTGCTGACCTGCCTACTTCCCTTACCCCATCCACTATTGCCCCATCTACCCAATCCTACCATACCACCTTCTGTTTTCCTTACCCATTCACTAAGTTCCCACCCACGACCCCCTCTTGCCCCACCTATTGATATTCACTTGTTCTGGTGCCCACCCATCCCTCTCCTACCACACCCACTTCTTGCTTGCCCCTGAATTCAAGACTTGCTTATTTCCCTTTCCCCACCCTTCACTAAAGCCCCACTAAGACCCCCATCTTGCCATACTTACTGGTACCTACCACATCTGTGTTGCTACACTTTTCCCGACCCACGTTTTTCAGCCTTGATGACCTCTTGCTTCACCAACTTACAGCCCACCCACTCTATCCCTGCCTGCCTTCCCTGCCTTTATCATTGGTGACATACCCGCATCCCTTGCACTACCCACGGTTGTTCTACCCACTTGCTCCAGCTATACCAACGTCTTGATTCCCAATCCATTCACTAAAGCCCCTCCCCCCGTGTAGCACTGCCTACTACCCCCTCTTGTCCTTCATTCTGCCCACATCTCTCATATCACATCAGTACTGGGCCCACCTATCCCAAACCTTCCTACTTTTTTCTTGCTACACCCACTGATATCCTTTCCACCTCTCTTATCCCCACTCATTCCCTTCTTGTGACAGTCACTGAGGGCCTACCAACTCACTCTAGTCCTGTCTACCTTCCACTTGCCCAACCTTCCCACTAAACTCTGCTTACTTCCCTTTATTGCCCTGCCACTGGTCCACACACACACATTTTTTCACACTCATGAGTACCCTTGCTACAGATTCTAACTGGTTTACATCTCCACTGCCTCTCTCACCCATCCAGTCTCATCCACATCCTCACTTGCCACACCCACGGTTTCCCCAACCCACTCCTTCTAGCATCACACTTCTCTCTTGACCTCTTCCCCGTTTCCCTACTCAGACTGTATATTTAACTGAACCCTCTCTCTTCTTCACAGCTCAGACCTTTGTTCCAAAACACCAGTGTTGGCCCACTGTATTCTGGTTGCAGACTGACCTCGCTCAGGTAAGACCTATAGAGAAGACCACCCAGGGAGGCGTGGTGGAATTTCTATGCATACTTCTCTATAACTGGGTCTTCCTTTTGGTCTCAGCCTTTTTGCAGCCCCTGGGTTAGGCTAGATTCTATACTTTCTCATTCTTCTTAACTTCAATATTCCATGTAGTATGTATTAGTTTCTGTCACAGAAACAAAAAACAAAACCCAAACTAAACAAAACCAAAAAAAAATCTCTGAAATAATCAATTTACAAATAGAAAATGCTTTTTGTTTGTTTGTTTTTTTGTTGTTGTTGTCTTTTAAACAGCCAGACTTGCAAAAATTTAGTATGTATCTGAGCATGAAATTGAACTTAGGATTCTCTTGTCTTCACCTCAAGTGCTGGGATTACTGGTGTATACTACCAGGAGCAGTGTTTATGGTGATAGAATAATGGTATTCAGAGTCTCGTAAACACTACATCAGCACTCTACCAACTGAGCTACATCACAAACCTAAGAGACAAGTTTAATTTTGATCAAAGTTTTATAGGCACATCTATCCACAATCAGATGGATCATTGCTTTTGGTTTGTACAAAAAGACAGACAAAAACAGACAAAAAGAAAAATTGAGGAAGAGGAACAAGCTGGAATTCTAATTCCCTTGAGTACACACCTCACAGTGATGTAAAAACCTCTCACTCAGTGTCAACAATCCCCCACTTCCCAATAGCTCCACCCTAGGGATCATGCCTGTTTTGGGGGTATGTGGTTAACTTCTTTAGAAGTTTTTCTTTTGTAACATTAGAGCTGGTTTTGTACATTGATACTGCTTAAATATGGCTTAATCATGGAATGCTTTCCTTTCTCCATTTATTGTCATTGGGTTTAGTAGTTTGGACTCTAACCACCATCAACTACCAATAGTGCTCCAGCTAATAATGGCCCCTTATGAGCTCTTCTCCATCCATACTAAAGTTGTGACTGGCTTGATCTTATGCAGATTAAAAAAATTGATAACATCATTATGCCCATTTTGTAGATGGGAAACTGAAACCAAGAGAAAATATTGAAGAATTGGGAGATTAGGGAAGTATAGGAATTAAGAAGGAAATGAGAGATTGCATCTCATTCCTCAAGACAGGTATATGATGGCCAAGAAATCTAGAGAAAAAGAAAAGCAGGTAGAGAAAGCCTAGAAAAGGGTAGAGTACATGCAGGGAAGAAGTGCAAGGTAGAGACGTAAGCCAAAACTGAAGAGGCTATAGACAGATTAAGGATCATGTGGAGACACAGGAGTCTTCCTTCATAGGCTTGTAGATATCCTTGGAAGGATCTCAGCAGACATCTAACAAGATTTCCCTTTAGGAGGAGAATTGGTTTGCCATGATAATAATGGATCATAAGATACAGGGCACCATTGAATCTTGGGTTCAGGAAGTGAAATTCACCATAGAATTAAGGCGGCATGGTGGGTCCTGTTCACAAACACCTCAAGCATTCTAAAGTTTTCTACGGTTTTCTCATATTGCTGTCAGAGAGCCTCACTCAATGCTCCCCATTATCTCTATTCCTGGATCCTTCCATCCAGTAGCTAAAAAAAGATGGAATAGCCACCAAATCAGTAATCTCATTTCCACAAGCCATTTCCTATCATGTTCCCAGAATCACAGCATTCCTCATTAGTCAATCCACTTATTGCTGTCTTCTCTATCTGATCTTTCCAGGCCAAAGAAGAATGGAGAGGCTACCAAAGTAGACATGGTTTGCACTTACCACCAATATTCCACAGGCACTGATTTGGACAGGGAGCAACTATACTCAGAACTAGAACAGCTCACCCACAGCATCACTCAACTGGGTCACTATACCCTGGACCAGAATAGTCTCTATGTCAATGGTAAGCTGTGGTCATCTTAACTTTGTTGTAGCAAAGCCCATATTGTCCCCCTCTAAGAACATCTTTTATTCATTTTCCATGTACCAATCCTTATGCTCTTTCCTTTAATTTCACTCTGTAGGTTACACACACCAGATTGCAGTAACCAGCACCAGCAGTGAGTATTTAAAATCCTCCCACATTACAGTTGGAAGAAGCAGGAGGCCCTGACCATATATCTAGTTAAAGAGAAAAGGAAGTGGTCAAGTACACAGGCTAGGAAGTCCTTGAAATCATGTCATGGAGTTGAGTGCATCCTTTCATATTTTTTTGACAACAGAAAAACATTACTAAATTATAGTTGGATAAATGGGTGGAAGAAATTAGTGAACAATTTATAGAAACACAATGAGACTCTTGGATGAAGAGTCCCTTTTACACTTTGTAACTTCTCATTCTTTCTTGGGGGTGTGGTATTGAGCTGTATGTGTATGCAATGTGTCTGCATTGGAGCACTTGCACATATTTACATGCATATATAGACCAATGATTGATCTGACATGTCTTCCTCTATCATTCTTCACCATATGTTTTTGTGGCAGGTCTTTCATTGAACCAGGAGTTCACATACTCATCTAGGTTATCCAGCTATCAAACTCCAGGAATTCAAAATGTCTTCATCTCTCCAGTACTAAGATTACAAGTATAAGCCACCATGCCCCCTTTCCTGTGTGTGCTTGGATACGGAGCTCACGGCCTCATGCTTGCAGAATGAGCAGTGTTGCCCACTGAGCCATCTCCCACATTTTTCCCCTTGTCCCAAAGCACAGGATGGTCTAGCCTTGCCCAAAATTAGTGAGCCAAGGATACTCACTTACCGCTGTAGTCTCCAGTGAGATGTTGCCAGAGTCAGTACTATGTCCTCAGGCTCTGCCTTCCCTGTGTTGATTTTCAGGTATGGCCCAAAAAGCTTCTCTTCTCATTCTCCCCCAACAGCTATACAATCACCTTTGGTATTATTTACCCTCAACTTCACCATCACCAACCTATTTTACGAGAAGGACATGCAGCCCCCAGACTCCAAGAAGTTTAACACCATAGAGAGGATCCTGCAGAGCCTAGTAAGTTCCATGAAGTTTCTCCAGCCCTATTCACTTCATTCCAGCCCTGCATTCTCTTTATTCCCACCGACCTTTCTCTAGCACCCTTCCACAGTCTGCTTACCAAACTCCATCCCCTCGCACCTCTGTCTAGAACTATCTTCTTTCTGGCCCCACCTATCTTTCTCCAACCTCCTTCTGCATCCTTCCCACCAAACTCCAGCTCCAAACACCTGTGGTCAGTCTGTGTCATTTCCGTCTCACCTTCTCTATGATCCCACATATCCGTCTTCAGCTCTGTCTACCTCATTCTAGTCTTGCCCCAGTTCTCCAGCTCTAGCACTCCTCTTGGGTCACTTCCACTGTGCTCAGCCATGTCTGCCATACTCCAGGCCTCTCCACCTATCTCCGTATCCACACTCTCTCCAGCCCCACAACTCTCACCCATGCCCACTTACCTTCAGGCATTCCCATCCCACTAGTCATCTCATGTGGGTCCTACTTATGTCTACCAACACTCTGGATCACCAATGGACAATCACTTCACCAGAGAATAAGCCCTATCTCTGGTCCCCCATCCCATTGCCTTACCTTCTACTTTATTTTCTACAGCTTGAGCCCTTGTTCAGAAACACCAGCATAGGCCCTGTGTATGCTGGCTGCAGACTGACTTTGCTCAGGTGAGTTCTTAGAATGTCACCCCAGAGTTGTCCCTGTGCTCTCAGGCCCACCAGTGTGACCTACATCCCTCCTGCCTCTCTCTCAATAGCGCAGTACAGATGGGTATTCAGAAGGGGGCCCCAGGAAAATGTTTCTCTTGATATCACCATTTTCCCTTGCAACTGTTCCAAGCCCCTACAGAGTCTACCAATAGAATAAGATACCAACTTTGAGTACACTTTCCAGATTCTCTCCTTCTTTTTCTCTCTTTCACAAAAAGACCCATTATCACATACTTTTAATTCTATTTCTATGGTTTCCCTAGGGAAAAAAATTGCATCTCTAACTTGCACATTCATGTTTATTACTGTTCTATTCATTATAGCAAGAAAAGGGAATCAGCCATATGTCCAACAACAGATGGATGGATAATGCAATGGTCACACACACACACACACACACACACACACACACACACACACACAAATAAGTAAATAAAAATAAATCTGTAGCCAGGCAGTAATGGTGCATGCCTCTAATTCCAGCACTCAGGAGGCAGAGCCAGTTGGACCTCAGTAAGTTCAAGGTCAGCCTGGTCTACAGAGTGAGTTCCAGAACAGCCAGGTCTACACAGAGAAATCCTGTCTCAAGAAAAGTAAAATACCTTTAATATTTTAGTTAAAAGTTAAAATAATAACAATAAATACAACAAAATATTAAAACAACAAATACAAATGTACATCCCCAGTTGCTTCATTTTCCTATCCAGACACCACCTATATTCAAAAATGAGCTAGGTCTCCTGACCACATAGGATGAGGATGCAAGTTTCAGTCTCAAAATTTGCTGACATTTGTCCTTCTTACCAACTTGTCTCAAAGAAGTAGTTAGGCCAGAAGACAGTGCACTCCAGAACTCATCTGATTTCTAATCTCCCTACAAAGCTTCCCGTTTTACTGGGGTCTTCTTATCCTGCCCCAGAGAGTCTTGGAATTTCATGGGCCAGCTATATTTTTTAATTAAAAAAGATTTCTATTAATTTTAATTGTGTATATGTATGTGTGTCTGTTTGTGGGGATGTGCATGTGAGTGCCAGGTGCCTATAGAGGCCAAAAGAAGGTGATAGATACTCTGGAACTGGAGTTACAGGGAGTAGATATGTGTGCTAGGAACTCAACTCAAGCAAGTCCTTAGCAAGCTCAGCAACCACTGAGGTATAACTTCAGCCCTCTATAAAAAAAAAAAAAAAATGGCCGAGTGGTGGTGGTGGATGCCTTTAATTTCTGCACTTAGAAGGCAGAGGCAGGTGAATCTCTGAATTCGAGGCCAGCCTGGTCTACTGAATGAGTTCTAGGACAACCAGGGGTACACAGAGAAACCCTGCCTCAAAAAAAAAATTAATTAGCTTACAAGGTAGCAGGCTTTCTTACAGCATTTTTATACATACTTAGTTTTGATTGACGCTTCTCCTTTCTTCTCCCCCATCTCCCTTCCCTTCTTGCTTAAACACTTCCACACCCACTCTTTCCCCTCCACTTTCATATCACATGTAGCCTGTTACCCTCCTCATCCCATTCACTTAAAGCCACTCTCTCCACCCTCTCATGGTTTCCTGGCTCCTACACAAACTCACTCTCACATAAATACGCATATATAAAAATTAGATGCTAGGATCGGAAATTTGAGACAGAACATATGCTTGTACTTCTGAGCTTATGTCATATTACTTAATGGAATATTTTCCAATCTCATATATTTGCATTCACATTTCATTTTTCTTTATGGAGGATAAACTTTCATTGACAATAGTTTCCACACTTTCATTACTTATTCATTTGTTTGTGGACATCTAGGTTAGTCCATTCCTTGCTGTTGTAAATAGAGAAGTAATAAACATGAATGAGCTTCTCTATGGCAGGATAGAGAGTCATTTAGCTGTATGTCCAGGAGTTGTGATGCTTGGTCATGTGGAAGTTTTATTTTAATTTTTTGAGAAGCCCTTTTATACTGATTTCTATAATGGTTATATGTAGCAGACGTTGTTGTGGGCCACCAACAAGCTCCCAAATCATGACATGAAAACTTATTATTAGTTATGAATTCTCGGCCTTACCTTATGCTTGTCACAACTGGCTCTTATAACTCATTTTAACCTATTTCTCTTTATCTACATTTTGCCTTGGGGATTTTTACCTTTCTTTCATTCTGTATTTCCTACTCTGTGTCCGGCTGCCTGGTCCCTCTTTCTTCCTTGTTCTCTCCTCCCCCCAAGCCTAGACTCTCCCTCTGATATATTCTCTCTGCCTGCCATCCCTGCCCATCCTTTTACTGCCTAGCTATTTGCCATTCAACTTTTTATTAGATCAATCAGGTGCCTTAGGCAGGCAAGGTGAAAGAACAGCACATCTTTACATAATTAAACAAATGCAGCATAAACAAAACCAACACACCTTTACATCATTAAACAAATGCAGCATAAATAAATATAATACATCTTAACATAGTTAAAGTAATATTCCATAGCAGTTATACAAGTTTACACTACTTTTTCTTCATTCTCCTCGCATGCCTTCCCTAGGCTCAAGGGGAAGTATATCTATTGGATGTCAAAATCTTTTTGCAGGTTAGAAAGAAAGATGTTTTCTGTACTAGCTTGAGTCCCCAATCCCAATTCTTCATCTGCCTCAATCATGTGCTCTACTGTATCCCTGCCATGAGCATTAGAGTTTGAGTCTTACCATTTCATAAGTATTCTTCACTCTTCTCACAGTCCCAAACTATGATGTCAATGTGTAAAAAGGATCAAGGTCTGGATTTTTTGAAACAAATCATTTTTATTTATTCTTCCTTCTTGGGGAAGTACATGTACATGATGAAATATACAGAGAGAGATATTTATATGTAATATCATATTATACATGATGAACGATCATATCTACCTCCCATTTACCCCATTCAAGTCCTCCTTACTTCCTCTAACACATATCCCTGACAACTCCACCTCTTCTTTATTTGGATAACCTATTAAGTCCTATTAGTATTGTTCATATGTATATGGGTGAAAGGTCATCCACTGGAGCATTAGAAACTTACCAGTGCAAATTCCCTCAAAAAAAAAATCTTCTCAACAATGTGTAACCAGTCACTTTCTGGTTGGATTTAAGGCCATCTCTGCTGGAGGAAACACATGCATGGTACTGTAAATCTGATCAAGTGCCCATGGTTGGTAGTTCATATACCCCAAGGTAACTTGCAACTATTATTTTGATGGATATACATGGAATCCAACTGTCCTCTAAGTCCATATCTTTATATCCATGGATGAATTCAACCCTCAGATCTCACCAGAGAAGTTTTATTATGCAATAGATGGCTGTTTATGCAGAAACTCACAATTGGCCAAAGCACTGAGTATATGTGTCTGTGGAGTGCTCAGCCACAAATTGGCCATCTATGTCACACTCCCTTCTCCCAAGGCTCAATGACCATTGTAGAAGAAGGGGCAGAAAAATTGTCAAAGCCAGATATCGGGCTTATAGATATGACCAGAGTGTGGCACTCATGAACTCACAGTAGCTGTTATTACAAAAATTAATATTCTTGCATAGAGTGGTAAGGGGTTAATGAGCCCCCCCGACCCTAGTTGAGAAGCAGCTATTGATCATCAATGGATTGTAGTGGAGGTCAGTTTTCCTCCATTATGGTGGATGACCCAATACCCATGACTGTATATGAGCAGCATATATTGACCTCAGTGGGGTATAGAAAAAAGAGGATATGAAATTGGGAGAAGGCAGAGGGAGGGGTAGATCTGGAAGAACTTGAGGGAAGAGTGGAAGATGTGATCAAAACACATTGTATGCATGTACGAAATTCTCAAAGAAATAATAAAATAGTAAGCATATAAAAAGGATTCTCTCTTATCTAGTAGTTATCAACTGCTAATAGTTCTAGAGGAATGGGGTAAAACCCTCATATATGCTAGAAGTTTTGTTGACTTGATTCTTCTCTTGTGCAAGTAAACAGCTACTGTGAGTTCATGAGTATAGTAGCCATGTCATGTCCAGAAGATAGAATTTTACAGGACTCATCCTCAACTTCTTTGTTGAGGATGTTGTTACTTTCTTTCTGCCTCTACTTGTTCAGTGTTGTCCAGGCCTTGATTGTAAAAAGGGGATATTAAAAGCGTCTGGTTTAGGGGTGAATATTCATAATCTCTTAGTCTCTGCTAAGCCTGGACACCTGCCTCTGTACCAGACCTCTTATTCCTGATGGCCTCTTCCTATGTTCAACTCCAATAATTCTAAAGACCATTTATGATTATCACTTTTACTCTCTCTCCCCAGTCCCAGGAAGGATGGAGAAGCCACTGGAGTGGACACAGTTTGCACCTATCACCCTGACCACATAGGTCATGGCCTGGCCAGAGAGCAACTGTACTTGGAGTTGAGCAAGCTGACCTATGGTGTCACTCAGCTGGGTCCCTACACTCTGGATCAGGACAGTCTCTATATTAATGGTGAGAGATGAGTATTCGCCATTTTTCTTCTGCTGAGACAACACACCTAACAAACACAACTTAAGGAAAGGAAGGTAAATTTTGGCTTAGGGTTTGAGAAAAGATATAGTTCTTCCTGTCACAGAAGACATGGACAGAGAGACAGGAATGCTGGTGCTCACTTTACTTTCTCCTTTTTATTCACTTCAGGGCCTAAAGCCATGGAATGGTACTACCCACATTCAGTAGGCATCTTCTCTGTTCAATTAAACTCCTCTGGAAATGCTGTCACAGACACGTCCATGTGTAATCTCATATGTTATTCCAAATCCCATCAACCTGACAGCCAAGCATTACAGGCCACTCACCTGTATTGCTGCTCAGCAAGCCACATGTACTTCTTATCTCCTTTCTATATGGCCCCTAGACCTTCACTCCTCCATTTGTGCAGCTTATACCCACCAGAGCTTAGTTACTACCCCAGCAGTGAGTATGATGAGGTATCAGATGTCACTAAAGTTAGAAATTTTCCACCATATACAACCCAGACATTAGAAATGGAGGAATCCATGAATCTGCTGTCTACACTTCACCCTCACCCTCTGTCTAGTCTTGAGTGAGCAAAGACCTATTCCCTGCTGTTGCCTCAGATATAGGCACTTTCTCTCTGGAAAACACAGAAGAGTGGAGTTCACAATCAACCCCTTAGGGTGCTTTCTCCTTAGCTTTTACACTGGGAGCTCCTACTTCAACATAAAAGGTCATATTTGAATGTGGATTTCTTCTTCCTTCCTGGGTGAGCTCCATGGCTAAAGGTATGCTACAAACGCAGTCTGAAGTAAAATGGGAAATAACATCTTTCTTAAGACAGACTTAGAAACTCCAGTAATTTAAGATGCTCTGTGGCAGAGAGCTTAGTTCATGCCCAAAGTTGCCTTTTCGTTGACAATCTTTCTCTTTCCTCATCACCTTTTCATGTCTCTACAGGTTACACCCATCTAGCCTCAGATACCATCCTTAACAGTGAGTATTTCAGACCTCTACATGTCCCTAGCCACCTCCCTTCTCCACAAATATGAGATGCTGGATGAGCCAACCTTTCTTCTATTATCCACTTTAAATGAGCAGGAGTTCAAAAGGTTCATAGAAATGTAGTCTAAGATAGAGAGAATAAGAATCACCCACCCTTCCCCAAAGCACACAACCCAAGGGTGATGCAAATTTCAAACAATAGATGTCATAAAACAAAACACAGATTCTCGGATATAGTCATCCAGGCTACTGCCATTCCTTAAAGATATGTCACAATTTGTATTTCGTTCCTCATCTTAGGTTTTTTGTTTTTGTTTTGTCTCAACACCTATGACTACCACATCCTTCCCAGCTTCTTCTCTTGCTCCATCCCCTACAACCAATTCCACAGGTAGGGAGGGATACATGCTCTTATTGTTACCAATAAGGCAAGCAAATCATTTCATCTCTCAATGTCCATTTACCTTCGCAGTGAAAACTTTGTTTTCTGTTATTCAATCTAGTTACTCAGGATCCAAATTCTGATCCCAGTCAGTACCACAAAGGAGTTCGAGAGCATTGGACGACACACTTCCTAGATATCATTCAGGTCTCTTTGACCATCAACTTACTTTTTTTTCTGTTATTGTGATAAAGTTTTCTGATCAAAGCATTTCAAGGAAGGAAGGAAGGCGTTATTTTTATCTGTTTAAGGTATAGTCAGTCCATCATAGAGTTACAGTGGCAGGAGCATGAAACAGTTGGTCACATCACATTCACAACTGGAAAAAGAATCATGAATACATGTTAGTGCTCCAGTGCCCTTTCTCCATTTTATACATGACAGGGTGCCTCACCCATGGAAAGATCCTGTTCAGAGTTATAATGTGTTTTCACATATCAATTTATATAATCAAGATAATCTCCCACAAGTATGCTAAGCCTGTCTCCCAGGTGACACTAGTGTCTATCAAACTGACCATCAACAGGAACCATCACAGCCACTCATCCTGAAGATACAATTGTCCTTCAAATGTTCTTCTCATAATTACCAACAGCAGAGGCAGAGTGCCAACCTTCACCCCTCCTCCTGTTCACTTCCCACATCCAACTATCATCTCATCTCTTGTCCATTTGGGAGCACTCCCAAGCCTCTTCTTTCTCTGTATCTATACCATTTAGACTTTATTGAAACTGGCATTATTTTTCCTAGAAAGACTGTAGCAGCTTCTATTCTGGCTTCCTAATGTCTTCCACATAGCAGCTACGGCATTCTTTATGATGTGTTTGTATCTATAGAATTCCTTTCTTATAAATAATATTTGAGTGATTCTATTTGTTCTTAGTCACACCCAAAGTTTTGTGCTACTTAACCATTGCCTCTCTGGAATAAGCTCAGAGGGTCGGGCAAATCTCACACCTGTACTTCCCTCTGGCCATAGTAAAGTAATTTTAAGTTCCTTTAATTCACCAGGCTCTCTTCTGCTGCATGCCTTTACCCAGGATGCCTGGAGTGTTTTCCTTATTGGTTAGATTCTAGCAACTCTTAGCTGTGCTTTTTGTCACATATGAAATCATGCTTTCTCTAAAGAGTTTTTGTTAGTCATTGGTTGGGTCACTCTCATGATTTTCCTACCTGCCCTTCTACTAGCTTCTGTAACATGAATCTTAAAAGTTCTTATTAATAAAAAACAAACCTGAGCCGGGTGGTGGTGGCGCACGCCTTTAATCCCAGCACTCGGGAGGCAGAGGCAGGCGGATCTCTGTGAGTTCGAGGCCAGCCTGGGCTACCAAGTGAGTTCCAGGAAAGGCGCAAAGCTCCCTGTCTCGAAAAACCAAAAAAAAACAAAAAAAAACCCAAAAAAACAAAAAACCTGGAGCTGGGTATTGGGGTGAACATTGAAAGATCAGAGAAGCAGAACAAGCCACAGCTTCCTCACCTCACCAATTTCTCAGCTGATCCTGTTTCCTCAGCCTGGAAGCCTCTGAGTCCTCATCCAAATGGATCTTAGCTGAACTGCTGCTAATAGCCTAGTTCCTGGCTTTCACGCCTTATATACCTTTCTGCTTTCTGCCATCACTTCCTGGGATTAAAGACGTGAGTCACCATGCCTGGCTGTTTCCAGTGTGGCTTTGAACTCACAGAGATCTGGATGGATCTCTGCCTCCCAAGTGATAGGATTAAAGGCCTGTTTGCCACCATTTTCTGGCCTCTATGTCTATCTAGTGGCTGTTCTGTCTTCTGACCCCAGATAAGTTTATTAGGATGCACAATATATTTGGGGACATAATATATCACCACAAGCTTCTCCTGAAGTATAATAGTTTGGTAACTTCCTGGTTTATACATTAGATGATGATTTCTGTTCATCTTTGGACCTAAAGTGTTTATCACACAACCTTTCACACACAAATTATTCCTGGGTGCATGAAGAAAGGTTCCAATTCTAATGTCTTAGCAGGTCTGGAATGTGCCCTGCTTCAAAATCTACTAGACCAATAATGTCACATAGAAATGGAAGCAGCCTTGGTCATTACCAGTTCTAAATCTGGATGTCTCTATTTTCCCCACTGTTACAGGCAATGGTACTGTCATGGTACCCATAACTCTCAACTTCACCATCACCAACTTGCACTATACAGAGGAGATGGGAAATCCAGGTTCCTTGAAGTTCAACTCCACTAAGTGGGTCTTACATTATTGGGTGAGTCCTTCAAAGAAACCCACCAACTACCTTACAAATCCCTGGCAAAGCCTCATCTATATTTTTTGCTAACTCTTTTTATTTATTTATTTTTCCATCAGCTTGAGACCTTACTCAATAAGACCAGCATTGCCCCACACTATTCTGGATGCAGATTGTCTTCACTCAGGTAAGACCCCCAGATGTAGTGGACTGTTGTGAAACAGCCAGCAGAGATCATGTACTTCTAACATCTCATTCTACCATCCACCCTGACACTCTAACACTTTCTTCTTTCCCAGATAGTGTGTAGATTGTGTTATTAGTAACTTACTAATAGGCATTGTTTAATGTAGAAAATTCAAGTGTTATTCTACTTAAAATGAGAGTCTCTTAGAAGAACTGGATTTCCTGTATACAGTATAAACAAAATATTTTATGAAGTTCTAGAGAGATGGGTCATTTGGTACAATGCTTACCATAGAAGCATGAAAAAGTGAACTCAACCCCTAGAGTCCACATAAAAAAGGTGGGTGTGGTGGCAAACATTTGTAATCCCAGCACTGGCAAAAAAGAGAAACCCTGATTCAACAATAGGAGAGAAGAACTCCTGGAAGAAACAGACAGATGAAATAAGTCAGTCAGCTTAACCTAACTGGAGACCCTAAGGTTCCAATGAATGAACAATAAAAAATAAAATGAAAAATAGTACAGGATGCTGGGCTGGCAAGATGGCTTAGCTGGTAAAAGCATTTCCAAGGCAAGCTTGATGATGAGTTTAATTCCCAGAACCAACATAAAATGCCAGATTTGGTGGCATGCGTTAGTAATCCTAACACTCGTACAATGATGTGGGAGACAGACAGAGAGGAATGTCCCAGCCAGATGACCTGGAGTATGCAGTTCGGCAGAAAACAGATAGACCCTGATTCACCAATGTGAGAAAGCAGAATCCTCGAAGCTGCCCACATACTCAGTGTTGCTTGCTTAAGTCTAATCACACACACACACACACACACACACACACACACACACACACACACACACACA
>CABHPQ010163786.1:0-99333 GCA_902168405.1 Peromyscus aztecus | reverse complement strand
TCTGAATCGGGGACCATTCTCTTCACTGCTGAAGCCAGTCTTTGTAAAAAATCTGTGAAAGATTCTTTTGGGCCTTGTGTAACCTTTGTAAATGACTCAGCTTTTTTTCCTGGTTCCTCAACTCTGTCCCATGCATTCAAGGCTGCCGTTCGACATAGAATTAAGGTTTGGACATCATTTAGACATTGTGTGTGTACTGAAGCGTATTGGCCTTCTCCAATAAGTTGATCCTGGCAGACTTGTATTCCTTTATCCCTCCATTGTTTTTCTATGTTTTTAGCTTCCTCCTTGAAATATATGTGCCACTGAAATTTCTGGCTTGGCTCCAGAACAGCCTGTGCCAGCTCCCACCAGTCCTGTGGTGTAATCCTATTGTATGTCGACCAAGAGTTTAACATTTGCTTTACATATGGGGAATGCATGCCATAAGATACTATTGCCTCCTTAAACCTTCGTAAATCCAACATGTCAATTGGAGCCCAATTATTTTGGGTAGTCATTTGATCAGGCGACTGCTGTACGGTTACCGGTTAAATTAAGGGTGACTGTGTGAAAACAGGTTTTCTCTCTGTAACCTTATGATCCACAACTTCACTCTTAATTTCTTCTGTCTGAGTTTTTTCAGGTTTAACAAGTTTTTCTAAAACTGTCATCCTGGCACTTAAATTGACTATTTTTTTAAATAGTAAAATGAGTATGAACATAGTAACAAACTGCATAATCCTATCAATAGTAATCATCCCATACAGTTGTTCCATTGTCACACTGCCTAAAATTGCAAACAAAGCCCAATTTTCTTCCAATGCACACAGAAAACCCATTTTTTTTAAATGTGGAAAAAATTTCTCTGTTAAATAGTTTCCTTTAAAATATTTGATATGTTAATTGACTAACCAAATCTGCGCAGAACAGTAGAAATCCGAGCGAATTTCAAAACAGCCACCTAGTGTCTGAGGTGAGGAGAGAGAGAGAGAGAGAGAGCAAGAAAGCGAGCAAGAGAGCAAGCAAGAAAGCGAGCTACTAAAAGCTTAAATCCAGCCACGCCACGTGTTGCGGCTTGAGTGGAGTCAAGTCTGGGCTGCGGCTTCCTTAAACTCCGACCACGTGCGTTGGCTTTACAGGCAGGGGCCCTGTTGGCAAGGCAGGCGTGAGTTGTTTGTAGCACCGGCTTTTAAGCTAACCTCTTGGGGCCTGAGGCCAAATCGACCTTGCCCCAGCTAGAGACCAGGCCGTCCGGAGCCGACCACCTAGGCGGGAAACCGGACCAGCCGCGGACCCGCCGCAAGTCAAGCGGTTTCTTATGGATTCTTGTCACGTTGGGCGCCAAATGTAGATGTAACCAACCATCTTATTAAATAAGAAACACAGAGCCAAGGTAAAGATAAAAGCCCAAGAGGTCAGAGCTAGGAGCTTACCCGCGTGCTGCTGGCTAGCTTCTTCCGCCAAGAAACCTCTCCGGAAAAAGGGAGCTACTTCCTGTGCGTTCGTCCTTAAATAGAGTTCTGGTTCTTCCTTCTCATTGGTTGTAAACCCAACTACGTGACTGCCTCGTCACGGCCTGTCTGTACAGACCTCCAAGGTCTTCTATGGTTGGTATTGAGATTAAGGGCATGTGTCTCCAATTCTGGCTGTATCCTTGAACACACAAAGATCTACCTAGTTCTGTTTACCAAGTGCTGGGATTAAAGGCGTGCACCACCACCGCCCTGGCTTTCCCTATTGTTTGCTAATAACTCTGACCTCTAGGCAACTTTATTTATTAACATACAAATAAAATCACATTTCAGTACAAATAGAATACCACTATATTATTCATAATAGCTAGAACCCGGAAACAGACTAGATGCCCCTCAATTGAAGAATGGATAAATAAAATGTGGTACATATACACAATGGAATATTACTCAGCAATATAAGACAATGACATCATGAAATTTGCAGGCAAATGGCTAAAACTAGAAAATATCATCCTGAGTGAGGTAACTCAGACTCAGAAGGACATACATAGTATGTACTCACTCATAAGTGGATACTTGATGTAAAGCAAAAGACAATAAGACTACAACCCACAGCTCCAGAGAAGCTTGCTTACAAGGAGGATCCTAAGAGAAATGTATCACCTTGGAAAGGTGAAACAGAGGAGATCTCCATGAGTAAACTGGGGATGGGGGTAGCAATAGAGGGGAGGAGATAGGGGATGAGAACATGAGGGAATGGGATGGTTGAGCTGGGGGAGGGATGGAGTGGGAGAGCAATGAAAGAGATATTTTGATGGAGGGAGACATCATGGAAATAGGGAGAAACTTGGTGCTAGGGAAATTCCCAGGAATCCACAAGGATGACCTCAGAATAGACTACTAGCAATAGTGGTGAGGGTGCCTGAACTGGCCTACCCTGGTAATCAGATTGGTGAATACCCTAACTGTCATCACAGAGCCTTCATCCAGTAACTGATGGAAGCAGATGCAGAGATCCACAGCCAAGCACCAGGCAGAGTTCAGGGAGTCCAGTCGAAGAGAGAGAAGAGGGATTATAAGAACAAGGTGGGGGTCAAGATCATGATGGGGTGTGGGAGTCCGTTCGCAGGTTCCTCGTGGCTTTACCCAGCAGGTCCGCATAGAGTATGATTAGGACCATGGGCCTGAGTGCAGGTGTCTGAGATGGTCTGCACTTGGCTGTGCTGGAGGAGGAGGTCATTTGCTCCACCTCTTGGCATCTCTATAAAAACCCTGGGGCAGAGACAGTCGGGGCCCGTTGGAAAAGGTTCCAGACCCTCTCGAGGCTATCCTTTATTTTCTATCTGTTTATCTCTGCAAGATTCTCCGCAATAAATCCTTCTATCTAATATTTCCTGCTGCTCACACTGAAGAAAACTCTGGGAAGCTGTGGGGTTGGTGGGTAAACGCCCCACAATGGGGCCATCATCAGAGACAACTGAACCAAGCTCATAGGAACTCATGAACTTTAGACCGTCAGCTGTGGATCCAGTTGTGTAGCTGTATCTATTTGAGGGGCCCCTGGCAGTGTGATCAGGATCCATCCCTGGTGTATGAGCTGGCTTTCTGGATCCCATTACCTATGGTTGGACACCTTGCTCATTCTCGAGGCAGCGGGGAGGGGCTGGATCCTGCGTCAAATAAATGTACCAGGTTTTGCTGTCCCTCCGTGGGAGAACTTACCCTTTTGGAGGAGGGGATGAAGGGTGGGTTGGGGGCAGGGTTAGGCAGGGGGGTGATCGGGATGAGGGATGAGAGAAGGATCTGTGGTTGGTATGTAAAATGAATAATTTTTTTTAAATAAAAAAAGAGTTCAATGCATAATATTCTTAGAAAAAGTGCATAGGACTGTCTTCATGACCCTGGGCACTGGAAATGATTTCTTGGATATGACAAAAAAAGCATAGTAAACAAAAAATAAATAAATTGGACTCTATCAAACTTATTATTTTTTTTTTATAAAATCTAAAGACACTATCAAGATTTGAAGCACAGGATGGTGACAGTTGTTGTAACCTCAGCTTTGGAGCCAGAGGCTGAGGCCAAGTCTGGGTACAAAGCTGAGAGAGGTAAGATGAATTTAAATGCAGCTCAGATGAAGAGGAAGGTGCTACCACTGGCTGTGGCATCAAGCTACAGAGCATGGGCTAAGATGGCATCAGCAGGGAAGGTGTAAGTGAGATAATGGGGGTGAGGAATATGTCCTGGCTTCCTCTATGAAGGGCTCCTGTGGGAAATACAAGTGTGAGTACAATGAAGAGAACAGCTGGAATGGCCGAAAAACACAACAGCTGGGGTGACTGAAAGAATACTTTATCAAGATCTATGATGGCAACTGCCATGTGACCTGATCAGGCTGCTGCTGTTAGGAGAGCTCACCATGGTAAAGGATGGCATACTGAAAGATGAGAGAGTTTTTTCCACTGACAAAGAGCTTTCACTGGAGTCACCGGAGAGGAGCAAAACCCTAGGTGGCCTGGGCCAAGATCATGTTAACAATCTCTGTGAGACAGGCATAGAGGACTACATCTACCCTGACATTTATCTAGAGGGTATATGGACCTCAGTCAGTGGCCCAGGCCAGAAAGGTAGCCTGGAGACAGTTTTCTCTGTGCTTGAAAGAAAAAGTTGTATCATCTCTTGGTTCATACATGTCTAAGGGCTGTGCCATCTGGGAGGATTGCTGTAAGACTGAAAGTGCCATTGTAGAAGCTGCTTGTCTTGAGAAAGTCCACATTCTTCTCTAGTGATGACCAGTGATCCCACTGTATGAGATAGAGAACTGAATTTGCACTGTGTGAAGAATGGTCAGAAGACCCAAGAGTCCAGTTAGCACCCTAAAACTATACAAACACTTCGTGCAGCTGGAAAAATATAAATCTCACAAAGACAGTCTTACAAGCTGAAGCTCTGAGGCTGACAAAATACCAACCATACAGATTTTGAAATGAGAACGTGTATGTCTGCTTGCATTCAGTCAATCTTTGTGTAAAATGCTTTGGCTCATGCTTAAAGATATCTAACACTACCTCAATTCAAAACCGAAAGTAAAAGATCTGGGTTTCTCTGTACACAGCAATGCCACTGGTAGAAACTGCTTCAGTCCTGTGCATTCGGTATCTCTTGGCATTAGTGAGACATGAAGCTGATGATGAGATGATTTCTGTGACCTTTAAGAAGGTTCTGGATGCTGGCTTCATCTAGGCTATTGCTCATGGGATTTTGGTTGGTGTACTTTGAGTATCTAAGGGTTGATTTCAAACAAGACCGTATTATGAAGCTGCAAGAGTTTTGGCCTATCTCCACTCCCACTCTGTGGGGTATCCATCTGCTGTAGAAGATTGAACAGTGTTTCAAGAGTAGAGCATCAAGCCTCATGACCATGCAGAACAGGAGGAGGATTGAGGCTCAACTGCCCAACAATAGACAGGAAGCTCAGAAACTCCACGACAGCAACATGCTAAAATGCCAAGCATACTATCATGTGGCTTGAGGGTTACATCTTGAAAGAGTGCACAGTGAGACACAACATTGCCAGAGGCTTTGCATTGGCCTGAGAGATGTTCATCCCAGGATGTCTGTGGAGTGTTACTCAATATGGAGAGAACAGAGGCAAATCAGAAGACTGAGGCGTAGTTATTTAGAAAAGTGAAACTCAGTTCATGTTCATGAGTTGACAATAAAGGATGTGGAGAAGGGACGAGTTCTTGAGCAGCAGGAAGAAAAGACCAAACAAAAGAGCATTGTAAAAAGAAAGAAAAGACCAGAGGTACAGCTGAACAGAGCAGATGAGATGGATGGGGCTATGAGACCAGCTTCTTGTCCCTGATGCTCAGCCATGGAAGAAGAAAGAAGGCTCCTTGGGAACTATTCAAGTATAAGGCCCCCTTCCCAAGTGTAAGGAGAAAGTGGCTTACCAGAAGTAGAATGCACCCAAGGGACTCCAACAGGAGCAGACAATTTCCCCTTTTGATATACTGAAGTCATTCTTGATTAACAAATTTTATTTTTCAAAGGGTTTTGAAACAACATAGTAAAGTTAATGCTGGAGAAGAACCTACTGGCGTCACAGAAGGGAATACTGATCTAGGCACGGAGACTAGGGAAGTGGGAGCTAATGTGGATTAGAGTGCTTGGTTCATTGAACACATAATGGTGATCTTGGTTGATCCCTTTGGAGCTCCTGGCAGAACACATAGCTAAACCCCAGGCACTCATGAAAACAGTACATGTTTGGCTCTATCAGGATTCCAAGTATGGCATAATAATTACAACAGTCTAAGAGTGGAGTAGCAAAATTGAGCTTAATTAAAAGGAAGCAATTGTAGTGCTGATCACGAATTTAATGAAGATAATGAAGAAAATAAATACTAGATGATCCTAAACAAATGGGAGATGGTATACTACTAGAAGCTTTGATGAGGTTAAGAATTACTGTAGTCAAATTACATGAGTAAGTGGATCTGTGGTTATGATTTGAATTGGCGATGTGACTTCATTTTAGGAGCAAAGAAGTCCTTGATAACAGAATAGACTATGATAAGGAGAGTGGATGGCCACCAAGGGGCAAAGGTATCTGGGATGGGAAGTTAAGGCCTGAGAGGCTGAGTGTGGATAGCGAAGCCACAGCATAGTGACTGCATTCGGAGTGGAGAAGAGGTGGGGAGAGGTTGAGGTTTCAGTGTGTGTTCATGTGTGAGGGTCAAGATGGTAACAATGACGTCAATAAAGAAAGACAAGGCAAGCCTGTACAGAGTCTGATGGCAGGAACTCCAGGGTTTAGGATTTTTTTTTCCAGGATGGAGAAAGAAATGTGGCTGATGACATGGGTTTCTGTTGTTTAGAGTTCTGGAATCATACTTTTTCTTTCTCCCACAGGTATCTCTTAAAGCCAACCTTGAACACAAAGGTCTTTTCATTTTACTAGCTGACAGTCTTGCATATTACCAGCCTAGACCAGCTTGCCTACATTGGTCAGAAGCACACAGAGCAGCTGGCTCCTGCATGGCTAGGGAAGTAGGACAGAAATGGCATCCAAGATAACTAGGACAGTCCCTTTGCCCCTGATTAGTTCCTCTGCCTTTGCAGTGGGTTGACTCTCACTTATCTCCCTTAGTATTTCCAATTTGGTGGTAATTTCAATTCAGGAAATGAAAATGTATTCAACATGTTCACTCACTAATATAATCTTCCCATTGATGTTTACTCTGTCTTCAAATTCTTGCAAGTCTAAAGAAGTCTCTTGAACATTCATTTAATTTCTTCTAAGCAACATTAATGAATTTCCCAAATAGAATAGAGTTTATGGCATTTGAATTGACTGTTTGGAAGTAAACTCCCACTTTCCAAAAGATTAGGATTTTCCTGGCTGATTCCCCAAGAGGAGAAAGGACAGAGTGTTCTCTTTTAAGGCTCCAGATCTCCTAAATCTAAAACTGGGCTCAGAAACCTTCCCTTGGGAAGGCTTTAAAGAAACTCAGAGTCCATTTCTCATGTTTGTGCTGTGCAAGACATGGTCTTTCTGGAGTGTCAGGGATGGACACTGGTCACGGTCTATTGTATTCAGGCAGCAAAGAAAGAGTCACCGTGGTAAAAGGACACAGCCTGAGTGTGTCCCTTTGCAGAACAACAAGCAGAAAGCTCCTGGGGTGGAAATGGTGCTGGCTTTCTGACTTTCTCAGGTCTGCCATCTAAGAGGTAGTGACTTTAACAAACCTAGATTTCCCTATCATTTTTTTTTTCCATTTAGGATCTGGAGTAAGCCCTTCATAGCTCTTCAGATCTACCACTAAAATGAAACACTGAACTAGAGTTAAGAATTGCCCCATTTTACAAAATGCAGATGCTGAGTTTAGAGACGCAAACTCACAATAGCAGAGCCAGGATTCGAGCTAAACAATGAGACAGCAGTAGAGGAATGCCTCAGCTAGTGTCTGGCCTAGGGAGTTGGGACTTCAGACTAGAGCGCTTAGTAATTGTCCTCACCATTGCTGCTTCATTATTCTAAGTGTACAGTTAGTCCCATGTAAAGGGGAGTGGATGGGGAAGAACCCAAAAGAGGGAACTGGCCCAGTGCACTCTGCTCTTTGCTTTGCTCCTTGCCACAACACATGTTGTCCAAAGGGCTTCTGGGGAGGCCCTTCCAGGTCTCCAGGCATTTTTTGCTGCACTTTGCTACCACCCAGGTCTTTCCCATATCCTTCTGAGATCTGCACCTCTCAGGCACCAGAAAAGCAAACCCCCTCAACAAGGCCAAAGAGTATGTCACCAGACTACCCTGAGAAAGGGTGACTCAGGATTTTTAGCTTAGTAACTACACCCACCTCCACTTGGCCAAAGACAAGAATTAGGCCCTCAACCTCTAATGCTACACTTTGGATAAGGCTTAAGCATCCCCAAAGATTTATCTATTGCTGGAAGTTTGGACTCCAGGATGGCTATTCTGAGGTGGTGAAACTTTTAAGGGATGGGACCTAATGCATTGTTATTAGGTCATGGGAGCACAGACCTTGGTATGAATTAATGCTGGTCTTTGGGAGTGGTTTTTGCCAGAGTGGGTTGCTGTAAAGCAAGGTCGTCTCTTGTACTGCCCCCTGCTGCATGGAGATGGTTCCCTTTCTGTTTTCCCACCATGTTGTGGTGGATCTAGGGATCTTTGTCAGGATGTCAGTGTCATAGGATTTGGACCACGAGTATCATGAGCCAAATGCTTCATGAATGTTCAACTTCAGGGATTTTACTACAGTAACAGAAAATGGATATGATTCCTGAAGAAGAACAAATATTCTCATTTGTTGTCTCCAGAATTCATCATTTCTTCCAAAGTAATGTTCCTGTTTTTAATGTTAATTCACTGAACAAAGACCTTCAACTGTATTAGCAAGTCACATAAAGATGGACTTAGCACACACACACACACACACACACACACACACACACACACGTCTAACTAAAGAAGTGATGAATTCAATAGCAGAATATAAGAGGAGTTGAAGAGGTGAGAGAGAGAGGTGGAAATGATGTAAATACAGTGATTATGCATACAATTCTCTAAATAATAAAAAAAAAATGGGGCTCAGGTGCTCAGTGGATAAAGGCATTTGGCCACAAGCCTGACGACCCCAGTTCCATTCCTACATGGTGGAAGGAAAGAACTGACTCCCAACTTCTGCAAGTTGTTCTCTGACTTGCACATACACACTGTGGCACAGGCACCAGTGACTGTACCCCATGCACACATAAATAAATAAATAAATAAATAAATAAATGAAATAACAAGGATTTCTAGTAAAAATAAATGCATGAATTTTACCCTCTGTCTACGTTCCTTCGTGTACTGTGATTTAGTGATGGGCAGTGATGATTAAATATTCTGGCCCAAGAAGAGCTTTGACTCACCTGGAGCTGGGACTGCTAAAGGTTTGAAGCTGATGGAGAACTCCCAGCATCATTAGCTAGCCTCAGTGTTGACACTCATTCAAAAACCAGATGCTCATATTCTTCCCTTTGTGATTCTGGCTGAGAAAATTGCAGACATTCAGCTCTCTTAGTTCTCATAATGAGCTCGGAGTTTGCTGACAGTGAAGGTGGCATGCCCACATACAATAAGATAGTAGCATGAAATGCCATCCCAAGTGCTCTGCGCCCCAGCATTTTTACTGCATATTTCTTCTGGTGTATAACTTGGAGACAAAAGAACAGAAGACAAATTCTCACCTGCAGACAGTAATTGTGATTTTTCCTAGTTGTGCTATTGTTAATTGAAGACTTCTGTGTAACTGTTTTGTGTCTGATTGTGACAAAAAAATAATTAATTGAAGTGGTGCCATTGAGAACCTGGATTTCCAGGGTAGGATAAAGTTGAAACAGATGTGTGATTGATGAGGTTAGGCAAAAACCCTGTAATTTATAAATGCATATTATCTATCTCCATCCACAAGAAGGCTTAGAAACAATGGACAGTTCAGTCGCAATGAAAACCCGTAACACCCAAATTGTAGTCATTATAGATCATCCATCACTAAAAGGAACCACAGATTCTTGGGGAAATGGCTGATTATAGGTCTGTGGCTGGAAATGTACAATTTGAGCTGGGAACATTTTGTCTCACTAGATAGGAAGCCATCACAGAATAATAAGATCGTGTCAGGAAGACTTTGAGGCAACCTTCATGGAACCCCTCTGACTGAAACAGGACAACTCAAGTATTGATAAGCTTCATAATATTTATGAATGAACCACACAAAATGTATTTGGAAGCATGAATTCATAATGAAAGTAGTGTTAGAGAAACTGATCATCACCAGTGGGGGATACTATTTGAAAATTGGTAAGAGTCGAGCATTTGAACCTTCTTTCCTATACTGTCAATTCTATAAACTCTATAGAATATAAGAGCCAGAGTATATGATAGTTGCATCACAGTTTAACTTGATAATGATAAATTCTAGAAGCTTTTGTAGAAGTTTTACAGCTAATTATCAAGAAAGGAGATTTGTTGCAAAGAGAAATTTCTTTGATGAGCTAGAAGATCAGGGAGTTTGCTGGTAACATCAGAACTTAAACCCCAAAAGTCTCACCAACATGATCACCCAAACATGAGCTGAACAAGGCAGACACTAACAAACATGCCAAACTAGATGGGGAAAAGCCCAGGAGACCTCAAGCCTACACAAAGAACTATACACACATGCTTAAAACTGGGAATGGGAGAGGTGGTACTCTCCAGGGAAGATCACACCAATGGGTTGTACAGCACCAAACAGTCATCCATGAAAACATGCATACAGGTAACATTATATGGACTAAACAGGTTAGAGTTAACAATGTATGTGTATATACAAATATATATATGTAATATCAATTAATGAAAAAAGAGGCCATGAATTTGAAGGAGAGTGGGGATGGGCATATGGGAGGGTTTGGAGGGAGGAAAGGGAAGGAAGAAACATTGTATTAAAAAATGTTGTATCCAAACTAAACAAAAAGAAAGGAGATGTGTATGATAAGAGTATTTTGCTACATTCTAATGGACCCATGTAACACTGGTAAGAATCCAGTTCAGGGGCCATATGACACTATGAGCCACCTAAATGCTAAGAGGACTTAGCATTTACTGTAAAAGAGGTACATCTGTTTCTTTCTCAAGCATCTAAATGTATTTAGCAACTAGTTTGTCTTCTGTGATAGCCAACAGGATCAAAATCAACCTGGTGGGGGGAATAAAGAGTTATTTGGCTTATAGAGTACAGTCCAGCATCAAGGGAAGCCAAAGCAGGTATTCAAGTAGGAAACTAGGGGCAGGAACTGAAGCAGAGACCATGGAGGAGTGCTGCTTACTGCCTTGCTCCCCATGGCTTGCTTGGCCTGCTTACACAATCCACAACCACCTGTCCAGGGATGTCCCTGCCCACAGTGAACTGGACACTCACACATCAATAATTTATCAAGGAAATTCCCCACAGATATGCTCAGAGATCAGCATGATGGAGGCAGTTCTCAATTGATGGTCTGTCTTTCCAGGTGATTCTGCTTTGCATCTACTGACAAAAACTAACCAGCACATACAGAGGTGGAGAAACGTGTTTTAAAACAGACTACAAGGAAATGCTCAACTATATCCATACTCAGGGAAACTCTACAGAACAAATTTCTAGGTTTTTTCCTACAAGTGAATTGAAAGTTGTAAATGAGAGTCTTTCTTTGTTGACCATTTTGGAACAGTTGAGGAAAAATGAATGTGAGTTACATGCAAATACCTGTATTATACTACATAAATATGATGACTGAACTGGAACAGAATTGCTTTGTATTAGAAAATAGATACTGAAGTATTTCGAGGTGATTCTGTTTGGATTATTAGACTTTCAGATAGTACAGACAAGTATTCAGAGCTATAAATTAAACATTTTTGATAAAAATTGGGAAAGCATATTTTAGAGGCATATAAAATATGATGAAATAAAGTCATATGGATGCTTGAAAATAGTCTTTGTGGTTGAATAAGGTGAGCCATGCACTAATCATCAACAGGATTGTGTTTATGCAATTCTAGAGTTTCCTATATTATCTCCTTTGCTTAAGTACAGAATTTTCCTAATTAAAACACTGACATGATGAAGGATTTGTGGGTGCCGTCTAATACTATGTGTATACACCATGTACAGCACACTCGTGCATTTATCATACATACAGCACACATAAGAATATGCACATATATGCATAATCACACAGACACAAGCATAGGTATACATGATTCAAGAGGACACAGAAGTCATTATCAGGAAAGATGCCTTGGCCAATGCTAGGAGTGAGAGCTGGCCTCTAAGAGGCTGTATCTATTCTAAGTAGAAGGGTCATAATGACCTTTCTTTAGACAACTTCTATTCTCCTACAGTCTGCTCTCAAGAACCTCTTTGGAGATGTCCATCAGAGGGGTCTCTCCCCTTTCACTCATATTTAAAAACAGCTCTCATAGCTCTTCATGTATGAGTAGTGACAAGATCTGACTGCCCCATAGAATCATATAGCAGATGACATATGAAACCAGACTTAGGGGGGTTGGGTTTTAGCTCAGTGGTAGAGCACTTGCCTAGCAAGCGCAAGGCCCTGGGTTCAGTCCTCAGCTCCAAAAAAAAAAAAGAAAAAGAAAAAGAAAAAAGAAACCAGACTTAGAGCCTCTCATTTAAGCTTGATGGCTCCAGAAAATAATAAGTAGACAGAGGTATAGACTCTAGGGCTATGCCCTAGGCCAAGGACAGTGGAGCAATATTCTGGTACCTAGACCTGGTAGTACCTTGGCATCAGGCTCACCCAGCTTGCTGGTGTCTCATAATGTACCCTGTGACTTCATACTAGCAGTGTCTGGGTCCTGGTATTCTGACAAGAGCTTCTACCAAACATTAGAGGTTCTTGGGAACCACTAGACTTAGGCTGACCTTTCAGAGATATTTGCTCCTTTAGATCCTCCTGGATAGTTTTAAAGTGAGAATGTAGGGAGTGACTGACTACTCATTTCTATTCATAATCTCACAATCTGGGGTGTAATGTAAGGACTAAACTATGGACAGCACTACACTCTGTTAATTAAGAAAAAGAGATGATAGAGTCCTCACCGCTGGGAGAAGAGGGCAGTATACAGGGAGGGTCAAGGCAAGCAGCCCGGCTCTTCTGGTTTAGGATAGTGTATGAAGGGCAGAAGACTTCGACAAAACAGTTCTTTGTTGCCGTGAGTTCTTGCTATTGATCACTAACCTCACTTTAAACCACTGCCGTAGGCCACCTGATAGTTCAGAATAATTAGAGCACTAGAAGGAACCAGTACTTCCAGATCTGGGCAACTGTAGTGTGGAGGTGAAGAGCTCTGTGATCCCGGAACTTGAACTAGTCTGCATTGCAGAGTGAGTCACAAGAGACAGATTTCCTTAGGGGCACCATCTTAGGCGGTCCTGATTGAGCTGGAGTCAAGGTCAGAGGTCTCTAATTCTCAATCTTAAAAAAACAAAAAAAAAAAAAAACAAAAAAAACATTATTGGTTCTCTGAGTATTTCATACAATGAATTTTGAACATATTTGTTCACTCCCCCACCTCCTCCCGGACCCTGCCTTCCTTACCCAACCTAACTTGTGTCCTTACCTCACCCCACCCCCATATGATTGAGTGCTCTCCCTTCATTCATGGATGTGTGGCCTTCTACTAGGGTATGGTGGACCAACCAGTGGCAATACTTCAAGAAAACTGACTCTCCTTGTCCTAGTACCTATCAATCACTTAGTACCTATCACTCACCAATAGCTCCTCAGCCAAGATGGGGCTCCAAGTCCTCTTATCACATTAATAGTACCTCACGCTCTGGAAAGTGTGATCATTATAAAACAATTATAAAACATTCCTTTAAAATTTGTGTTCTGTGTGATTCAAACAAATACACAAAAGGAGACAGAAAAACAAGTCCCTGGAATCAATTACCAAATTTCAGTATTTATAGACATATTTGCCAATCCTGTGGAATTGACACCTCCCCCATATTTTTCTTCTAGCATTATAATTGCCAAATGTATTTACTTTGTGAATGTTTCAGAAAGTATCTCTAACTAAGAAGAGTATTTTCCTAGAAGGTCTTTATCCTACAGATTTTAATTTATTTTACACGGAACATCTAATACCCAGCATGGGTTCGAGTTTTCTGCACTTTCCTGCAGTTGGTTTTTTATTTTTATTTTTATATTTTTTTTTTTGAGCTAGGTTTCAAAGTACATGTTGTACCTTCTGCAGTTCTACCGCCCTCTCATAGCCCAGACTTTCTCTCCTTTAGCTCCTGCTGAGTCAGAAAGCTGTCATCTTCTATTGAGAAGGTCACACATACCAAACTGGAGGCTTTCTTAGCCTGTTAGGGCTTTGTGGGTTAGAATCAACTCACATTTAAAAAGTTTTAAAACACTCTTAGCATTTATTAATTATTTTCAGTAATGGGTTTCATGAGATTTTTAAATAAAGTTTCTTATAAAAAAATCTTGTGAATAAATAAAACCATCACAGACCAAAATTAACCAGACCCAGTGTCTATGCAGTTTAAGGAACTTAAACAGTAAGGATTGGCATTTGAAATGGAAGCTGTGAAGTTTCACACAAAGTTTTACACTTTCAGTATTGAATATGTTTTATGCACATATCTGCCACCACAAAAAACCAAGCAACAAAAAAAGACAGAAATAGAAGCAGGAAAGCAATTAGCTGTCCAGTCTCTTTTATAGCTCACGTTCATTACCTGCACCCAGTCCTTTCTCATCCACTTACATTTACCATTCCTTGTTCTCCCTTTTCCCATGTTATCCTTACCCACATGTACAACTGTTTGCATATATACATATATCATTGGATAGATTCTCCACTCTTCCTGGAGAAGGCACAGTGTAGAATTGTCAGAAGAGGTTCCTGTTCTCAAACCCATGTGTCAAATTTCTAATTTTGCTTATCTTTATATATGACTAGGATGAAATGCCTACATTTTCCAGAGTGTAATCAAGTAAATAATTATTTTAATATGTATTATTGATAACTGATAAAAATTATGGTTGTGTTCTTGAGGTAGAATATCTGAATTATGAATATTTTAGAAGTACATTTTGACATTATCTAGATGAAATAATCAAATAATCAGTTAATTTGTGCTAATGAATATTCTTGTGTTGATGGCTGCTTTAATTCTATATCCTGCCTATTTTGAATACTGAATTGGAAGAAAGAGGCCAGATACCTCCTCAAAAAGCTCATTCTGTTTCTTTTTGACACTCACATGGCTGTTACATGAGACTAGTATTTCTAGTTTTTGAAGAGGTTTATTTTTAATTATGTACGTTTGAGTGCATCTGTGTGGCAGCATGCACACATGAACAATGCACTTGCAGAGGCCAGAAGGGTCAGACCCTCTGGAGTTGGAGTTAGAGGCAGTTGTGAGCTGCTTCATCTGGGTTTGGGAACTGAGCTCTGGTCCTATGGAAGAGCAGTGTGTGCTGGCTGTTACCACTGTACCACCTCTCAGACACTGTTTTTAGTTTTTGAGGACCCTCCATGACATTTTCTCTAATACCTATCCATACTAATTTATAATTCTACCAACATTGGGCAATAGTTCCTTTTTTAAAAATCTTTACTAACATTTGTTATGGTTTATCTTAAAAAAAGACACAACAGACCTAAAGTTATACCTCATTGTGGTTTTAATTTGTCTTTCCTTTACGATTTGTGATGTTGAACATTTGTTGAATCAATTCGCATGGATGAACCAAGGAGACAAAATAAGGCACTTTTCTTATTGGGGTGTTTGTCTTGAAATTTGCAATCAGGGTGATGCTTGCTCCATGTGAGGAGTTTGTAAGGCTGTTCCCCTTCCTATTGTGTGTAATTTGTTCATCATTATTTCAATCTCACTTACAGTTATGGATTTCTTTATGTTCTCTTATCCTTTGAATTAAGTTTGAAAAGGTTTCCATGTCTAAAAATTTATTCCTTTCTTCTAGATTTTCTAGTATTTTGCAATAAATCATTTCAATATAGTCCCTAATGATTTTCTGACTTTCACAGAAATTGGTAGTAACACATTTTAATGACTAATTTTATTAATTGGTATCATCTCTATTTATTTTGGTAGATTGGCTAAGGGTTTTCAATCTTTTCAAAGGAGTAATCCTATGATTAATTCTATATTCTTTCACTTTCCACTTCATTATTTTCTGCCCTTTATTATTTCTTGCCATCTGTTATTTTAGGCTTTAGAGTGTTATTTTTTAATTACTTTTTGTTTCATTATGAGGTTGTTTGAGATATTTCTATCATTTTAATGCAAACACCCATAGAGAAAGGTTTCAGTAAGTTGTACTTTCATTGTTATTTGATGCAAAGAGTTAAAAAAATGTTCCTCACTGATTTCTTCAGTGGGTCCCCAGTCATTCTTGAGTATATGTTTTAATCTCCATGTATTTGTATAGTTTCTGTAATTTCTGTTATTGATTTCTGTTTTTATTTTACTGTCTTTATACTTCAGGACCCAGAGGGTTAGTAATTGTGGTGATTTAAATTAGAATGGCCTCCATATGCTCATATGCTTGAATGCTTAGTCACCCGGGAGTGGAACTGTTTGAGAAAGATTAGGAGATGTGACCTTGTTGGAGGAGGTGGTCACTAGGGGTGGGCTTTTAAATTTCAAAATACCACCCCAGGCCCAGTCTCCCGCTCTCTGTCTGAACTTGCTGATCAGATGTAAATCTTTTAGCTACTGCTCCAGCACTGTGTTTGTCTACCGGCTGCCATAGTCCCTGCCATAATGATAATGACTCACCCTCTGAAAATGTAGGGACGCCCCAATTAAATGCTTTCCTTTGTACGTTTCCTATTTCATGGAGTCTCTTCACATTAATAGAACACTAACTAAGACAGTCATCCTCCTGGATAGATGCAGCTATGGATATCAAGTACACTTCTGGAACTTGAAATTTCTTGGATGCTAAAGCAATGAAAAGCAGACAAGTAGCCCCAGAGCTTCATTCACCTGTCCATCTCGTTTTTTAGAGATATCATATGCATGGTTATTCTTTGTTGAAGAGATTTGCTCTCAGCCACTAAGGATGGAATTATCATTCTCTGTGTATCCCAGCCTGAGCTGAGCTTCCGTCCAGCTTTACCCTTCAGTTTATCAGTGCCTGGATCTTCTGCTAACTATAAGGACTTCCCTGGGCATGTCTTCACTACGGGACTATGGCGTGCTTCATGATCTAAGGTTGTACTGGTTCCAGGCACCAAGTGCATTTTAAAATAGAATGTTGTCTCTCTAGATGGTACCCAGCTGCTGCCCTCTGAGTTGTGTAGGAGACATGATGTGATTTGTCTCTACCACAGATTCATCTAAGAGCAGTTCACTGTTTTTCACATACTCACAATTAGATTTTGGGGCTTCTGAGTGCTGTGGGCTTACCCTGAGGGCATGACTTCCCTCCTTCCACCAGCTTACCTTTAAGAAGCCACATTCCCTCACCCCAGCCAAGGAGCTGCCAATGTTCCGGTTACTTCTTATTGGTATGTTGCCCATCTTTGCTCTGTGGTCTCCTGAAGTACTTCTTCTTTTTTTGGAACAACATCTTCCTTTTTTCTTATGCCAGTTCTTTCCTTCACCAGGTCATAGAGAAGGCAGATTCTAACCCATTGCCTTACCCAGAAGTTTGTATCTTTTTAGTTTCTTTTGTGAACGTTTTCTGATTTTCAGTGATTGTCCTGTAGTACCCAGGATTTCTCTCCTCTGCTTTTGGGGAAATTGTCCACTGCATGCCTTATGCCCTGCTCACCAGTTCCTCTAAGCTTCATCAGCAGGGGTGAGGCATCCTCTCCATGCAGCCATCAGACAACACATATCCAACCCCACACGTAACACCCCAGTTTCTCTCTAATGTCTTTCACCTTCATTTACCCTCCACATGTAAGTGACCCTGAGTGTTTGCAGCCTCAGGCATCACTGGGCATGCCTCTTATCCATAAAACATAGGCCTGGAATAGATGATGAAGTTCACCTCCACCCTACATGGGTCGTGGAACACAATACTCTCATGGTCATAGCAAAGGCTTACATTCTTTGAATTATCACTTTGTTCAATGACGAGGTTGGATTGAGGCTCTCAGGATGGTTCCCAATATACAGTTGGGTTCCAATATAATTCAGGTTTTTACAAGCATCCTCTGTATGTGTGCCTATGAGTAGTGTATGATGGGTGCTTTTTGAGGACGTCCTGAGTACACACCCAAGACAGCTATTTAGTCCTTCCCAACATGCTCACTGGTATGTATTTCATAGTCTGTTTTAAAGAGGTATATTTTTGGTCATATGTGATTGCCTTATGGAAGTATAAATTAGTTTTAAATCACTTATTTTAAGCAAATCAATTCTATGTCACACCTAGTACTTGAATTCCAAGGTGGTTAGGACCCAGTAAGAAGGCTGGCTAGACTGGGGATTGACACCTGAGGACAGGGACTGGAGGCTACATTGTGCTGCTGCTTAAAGGGAAGCTTGTATATAGGCCTGCTCTGCTAGAGGAGGATAGGGCCAGGCACTGAGACTGTCCATCTCTGAACTGGGAGGAACCCCTGTATTAATACAAACAGCCAAGCTATCTTTTCTTCTTCTTCTTAACTTGGGAACCTGGGTTCCACATAATGCTAGACTCCAGTGCCTAGCAACCTTTTCATCCTCTGATCACAGAGTCTGGGGACCAGGCTTCTCACCCTGACTTCCTCTTGCTCATCTTAGTATCTTAGCCACCCAAGTCAGGATGGAATCAGCATGATTTAGACTGTTATGTATCTGATCAGATGTTATATCCTTATCACTCAACTTTTTACAAGAAAAGTTGGTTTATACAGAGCATAGGCAATTGTTCTCCTGTCTGGTGAGACTTGCCATTTGAAGAGCTGGGAGCAGCTCTTGAGTTTTCAGAGAGGCAGGGTCTGCCTCTGCCTTTAGCTTTCCTTCAAATTCTCCCCCGGCTACTTGTGGTGATATTTTAATCATACTGAAATGTGATTTTATTTGTATGTTAATAAAGTTTGCCTGGAGATCAGAGGTCATTAGCGAGCCTGGAATAGAAGTCAGGTGGTGGTAGCCCACGCCCTTAATCCGATCATGTGACAGGCAGAGTTTCTGTGTGGTCAAGGACACAGCCAAGCATGGTGACCTTTGAGTTTTTAATCCCAGTACCAATCATACAGACAAGGAGGTCTGTATAGACAGGCAGTGATGAGGAAGTCATGTGGCTGGGCTTAGAGCCAATAAGAAAGCAGAACAGGAAAGCAATAAAACTCAAGACACACAGGAAGAAAGTCAGCGGAAGGAGGACAGCAAGTGGTAAGCTAAAGGGAGTTGTGGTTCTTGCTCTGATCTCTTAGGCTTTAACTCTGTATTTGGCTCTGTGTTTCTTATTTAATGAGACCGTTTAGAAGTTCGTCTACAGCTACTAACACATGTGTGCCTACAGTCAATTCATTAGAATGAATAATATCTTAGCAAAAAAATTCCAACAGTTATAAAGGTGGGAAATGAGGTTTGAAGAAGTGGCCTTTGGTGACCCTACAAGGTAGAGAAGCTCACACAGGGCTTCTTTGCAAATGACCTGTGTAAGCACAGGTGCTCAGGATTAATCGGCTGGTGCCGCTAGCCTCTGGTTCCAGCAGGTGCTTGTGAAATGGTCCAGGAAGCCTCATCAGATTATAAGGACACTATCTCTCCCTCTCTGAAGTTGATCCCCAAAGAACGGTTGCTGAATGCCAGCTTGTCATAGCAGAGATGGCTGTAACTTAATTTGCAGATCAAGGGAGGAGAACTCTAACCTGACTTGGCTCCAGTTTTCACATGTACCATATGTCACTTGTATATATTAACATGATATGGAAGACAAAACAGCAGTATACTTTCATTGCAAAAGTTATTCTACCTCTTCATTGGTGACAGCTATTTTTCTGAAATTGTCACCATTAGATTTTATCTAAGGAACACCAAAATGTGCTTTTGGGAAGTATAGATTGTTAGGGCATTCCACGTTTTGCTATACTGAGAGCTGGGGGCAAGACAACTAATGTCTGCCCACAAATCTTTATCCTCACACTGCTGTGCACTTGTTACTTCAGAAGTAGTTGTAGCTTCTCTGTGTGCTGGGGAGGACACAGGTTAGTGCAGAGGACACAGTTTCTGGAGAATAACTAGCAATTATGTACACCTGTGTGCTGTGTGTGTGTGCATTTGTAATGTATATGTATGAGCATTTCTCTTTGTTCATGTATGAGAGAGAGGGAGAGGGAGAGACAGAGACAGAGACAGAGAATGTGAAGGACAGAAGTCAGGTATTTTCCTCAATGCTCTCTACCATTTTTTTTTTTTTCTATTTTGAGATGGGGCCTGTAATTGAACCCAGAGCTCATCAGTTTGCTTAAGCCAAATGAACAGTGAGCTTCCTGGGCCCACTTGTGTCTGCTCCCCCTAGTGCTAGGATGATAGCCATATGCCACCTTGTCCAGCTTTTTCCACAGGTGCTAAGATCCTCATTCTTAAGTGGCAATCATTTTGCTCACTATTCATTCTCCCCAGCTCCTGATGTCGGCCTCTGGAAGCTTGCAGCCACCTCTGAGGGACACATGTATTACTGTTAACCCTTGTTGGGTGGAGGCAATGATTGTGGGCCTGTTTGTTCCTGCAGAGACAGAGTGCATTAGAGAGGCAATTCTGACCTCAGCAGCTTTCCTGTCTCATCTTCCTGGCCTGCCTGATCTCTTGCTTGATCATATGAACATTGCCTCTCATCCCTCACAGCTGCCTCCTGTCTTTTGGCATTAACCTCCTTTCCGGTGTCTGAGCATAATTTAGAGAATTATTATCCTCTGAATAGAGTATGAAAGGCACAGCCTATTTGCCTGAATACTGTTATCGTTTTCTTGAAGATTTAATACAAGCACCTAAAAAGCTGCACGTTGGAGGATTGGCTCTGCTTTTTATCAGGCAGCCTTAAGGCTTCTAACTTGACAGTCACATCTCTGTGTCCCTGGGTGAGCAGAAAATCTCAGGTAGAAGAAGCATGGGTGGCAGGGTCATTTATGATAAGTCCTACATGAAACTACGGGGTGATCTCCGGGGTGCTCTTCATTCATGCAAATGCTCCCTTGATATTGTGTCCATTGGCACTGGAGGCATTGAGGCATCCTGTCTCAAACACATAACAATGTGTTAAACTCTTTTCCTTCTGCCTACTGTTGCTGTTTGACTGTGAAATAGCTCCCAGAGGTTCATGGGCTTGAACAGTTGTCCCAAATAAGTGGTACTGCGGGGGAAGGAGACAGAAGGTCATTGGAAGAAGTGTGTCACTGGGGGCAGGGTTTGAGTCTTGTTAACCTATTCCCCATTCCTTTCTCTCTCTCTCTCCTTCCTGATTGTGGATACAACACGAGCAGCCTGTTGATCACCCTTGCCTCACGCCTGCCCAGATGCCATGGAGTATCTGCCCTCTCATCTAGAACAAATCTTCCTTCAATTGCTTCTTCTCGGGGATTTAGTCACAACAACAAGGAAGGACATCAACTCACTTGCCATCCCTTCTAGTGGATTTTACAAAGCCTAGCTTCTTAGATCAGGAGCCACGTAATTGAGTGTGTGAAGGTCACAAAAATTTCAGCAGCAGTAAAAGTTTCAGAAGGTGTAATTGCAAAATAAAACCAATCAAAACAAAAACAAGACTCTCAAGATCAAAGGTAATGCGTCTGAGGTGTTTCCGTCTGTGCTCGTCTGGGTTGCATCATGTGACTTCCCTACATACAGCCTTGGTTCTGAACACACGACAGGTATACTTGGCACTGTGCCTGCCAACATGCTAGGCAATGCCGGCAGATGCTTCCTGAAATGTCTGTTCATGTTTAAGACTATTGCATATTATCAATTGCACTGCTTTTATGGTATATACAAAGTTTCTGCTCTTATAAAAATATAGCTTAAAAACAAGACTTAATTATAGGAACCAAAGGCTTGTAATATTTCCTATTGTCATTTCCCAGCATGTATCAAGTTAATGCTTCTTTGAATTGCATTGTGTTAGAATATTCCATGTAAAATTTTTCTTATTGAGTTGCTGACTTGAGTTTCATTAAAATATGTTAGATGAATCCTGACTTGAGATTAGGACAAAATTCTTAACAATTTCTGAACTGATCCTAAGCATACTTCTGCCATTTCATACTACTGATTTATGCAAAGCAGCATTCTCAGCTGTGATGATTATAAAATCAAAAATATCAGTCAACTCCAAAAGACATCAAAGATGCTGTATGTCCTCCAGCATCAAGTATTAAGCCAAGATATAATTCTTCATATAAAAATAAACAAGTACATCTGGCTGATTCATATCCAAATTTGCCTCAATCCTTAATAGATAGTAAAATTATCTGTATAACAGGCATGCTATGTTTTTTTTTTTATTCTTTATATACTAGGACAATGTAAACATTTCTTGGGCAAAGTGGGGTCAGGAGTGGAAAGGCTTTCCAGAAGCCAGCACTAAAGAAATATATGTGCTGATGACCTACAGCTTTGCTTACTCGTCTCAATTCAGACTTAAGGATGTGATTTCTTTCAAAACTCTAAGCTTTGATATCACTACCAGACAGACACACTGCTCTTGTGTTTCTTATTTGGGATGCATTTTTCTTTCTTTAAAATGAGCCCTGAGATCTCCCTCTCTGGGGTCCTTGTGATCTTTGTCCAAAGGTTTCAGGTGAGACACACAGAGGACAGTGTAGAAGACAGAGGGTGCTGTGAAGTAAGCATGCTTTCAAGGGATAAGAATGGACAATAGTCAGAGAGAACATTGACAGTCTGCATTGTAGGCCAGCTTTATACTATTTCTAATGTCTCTAGGATAGGTTAACTTCGTCAAGGAAAATTACTGTCTGTCCAGGTAATTGACAGGCCATTTGGATTGATTTTTCAGGGGAGGACAGTGATGTGTCCTTGTTTAGTATCAGCAAGCCTCCCCTAGATTTCAGGTTACAGTAATTGCCAGTGAATGACCTTCTGAGACATACAGGATGCTATTTCTTCCCAGGGCCAGAGATAACTCAAGTTCTGTCCTCTGACCAGTCACTAAAGTTCTGCAGCTGCAGTCCTTGCTTTTATAGTTTGTCGATAATGTGGGAGGGGTCCAGCTCCAATGTCTTCGATTTCTGCCAATACTTGACTAGCTATCATTCTAGTTTCAGAATCAGGGAGTTATAAGATTGCTTAGGGATCACTAAGAGGAGAACAAAGCACTGGTTGCACATTGGACCCCCTCAGAGTTAACAGAACAAAATGAAAACACTGGTACCTGGTTGGAACTGCATCCAGATCCTAGGCTCAGGAATCTGCTTCAGTAGCCTGGGTCATAGCTCTAGAACCTTGGTGATTCTGCTTCGTAGTCATGCTTGAGAACCTTTGAGATTACTAAAGTCTCTACAACTCAGAGAAAACGTCTCATGGAACTCTGTAGTGATGAGGAATGCTGTGGTTGAATCTGATGCAATTCCCATTCAAAGATCCATCAATTTGGGGAAACCTTTAAATAAAAACCCAGTGGTATTACACACATGTGTCCCAAAGTATCAAACTAAGTTAGCTATCATGTGAAAGATGCAAAGATACTGAACTTTTTTACTTGAAGGGAGAGGGCAGGGAGCCAGCCGATAAAAGGAGAGAGGGATCAGTTGGATATACTGCCCACAGGGAGGAGTTGTGTAGCTCTGTGTGATGTAGAGTTAAGTGGGTTGAGTCACTCCAGCTTTTCTTTTTTGAAATTAAAATAAGTTCTGTGCACTAATTGGTGTTTATCACTTGCTATGCATGTATCCAAAACGCAAGAGTTAGAAAAGCAATTAGGTCTATTTAGAACATGTTTCAGCAGGGCCTGTCCATGATAAAAACAGCAATCACAAAGGCTGACAAATCACCATGAAAGCAAGTGTCTTATGTGGCAGAGTTGCAGTGTGCCAATGATTTCAAAGTCAGGTCCCTTTCATTTCATGGCACAGAAGGCTATCCTTGAAGGCTGTAAAGAGTAAGCTGGCTTAGGAACAACATGAGATGAGACTTAATACTCTACCTGGACACAAGCAGGGTGAAGAGAACAGAAGAGAGCTGGGGGATGGGGAAATGAAATATTTGGTCCAGCTCTGTCCAGTTCCATAAGGCTATTCGGAAGAATCCAGCCGTGGCGACACACCGATGTGAAGCCAGTCGGCCCACCATACATGCCAAGCTTAAACTGTAGCCATAAATAATGACTTTATTTTCCTCCATTGCTAATTAGAAACAACAATATACAAGGAAACAGAAGTTACTTGATGTGTAATTATTCAGTCAGCAATTTTCAAATCATAAATATGGATTTCTTGGAGTTCGCTCACATACTCAAGTCATCTGAAATAGAGCACCATATGCAAATGTGATTAACACATCCATACACCAAGCTGCTCTGAGATCTGAGATCTTCTTCTTTTTTTTTTTTTTTAAACATAAAATGATTGTTGCAAGCAGGTGTAGGTCATTAGTGATGATAAGTAAAGGCCTGACTCTAGTCCTACTTCTGAATTCTGAAGTCTTCCACAGAGTTAATCAGCAGGATCCATCAGAGAAGTCCCAAAGCCACACCCATGAATAACTGGCACTCCACTTGGGGACAGAGAGGCCCAACCAGCTTGACGAAGAGAGGATGGCACAGGAGCACATCCCTGAACGGTGTGGAGGCCGTTGTGTGCCAGCTAGACCCAGGCCATCCTGGCAAAATCTTATCTGTGTCTTGGCCTCCCTAGAAAGCTCACTGGCACACCGGCATCCAAAAGTTGAAGTATACACACAGAAACCATGATCTACGTGGCCTCCTTCTCTTGTGAGTCTGTTCGAACATCAGCATTTATTATCTCAGCAAATAACACCAAGGCAGACACCTAGGAGCTCAAGTCAGAATCTGCACTGTAGAAACGTGAGAGTCACTTTGACACTTTCTTTTCCTTCCTCCTTCCTTAAATAATTCCTGTCATTTCTATCCACAAGCTTCATCCGGGTGTCCTTGTTCCTCTCTCTTTAGAGCTACTGTCAGCGTCTACTCATTCTGCTTGTCTCTTTGCCACTCTCTCTGGCTCTCTCCTGTATCCTCCTAACTCTTTCTCTCTATAAAATCCATGTAAACATACATGATTTCAGTATGCCACTACATACATTACACAATATATAACACCATTTCATTTTCTGCTTAAGACTTGTCAGCAGCTCCCTATTGCGTTTTGCAGGAAACTTCAAATCCTCCATCACACCCTGTAAATGAGATTCAGTGTGGCATAGTTCTTCTTGTCCCTGTCACTTTCTCACCACTGCTGGGTGCCTCAGTCTCAGTGGCCTCTCTGAGCTTAAAAATGCTGCTTTGCTCCTGAGGGAACTGGCAACTTGCTGTCCTCCTTACCAGAAATGTGCCTCCCCCATCCCTTCCCCTTGCCTTTCCTCCATGTCTGGAGCTTACATTTGCATGTCACTCTGCAGGCTGTTCCTACAGACCAGCTAAATCAGGGCCAGTTCTGGGCCTTCATGTCACCCTCCACAGATGACAGTTGTTTGCCTTCATCTGTGTCCTGTTCTTTGGGTCCGACCATGGATACTGTTTATGAAACAGCCATGTCTGTGGGTCTACATTTCAAAATCCTGAGAAAGGTATTAGTTAGCTCTGTAAGTTTTCCATGAGAGCATCGGTTATGCATAAACTCACAGGACCACAACAGTTACCATTACCAGACAAGGGACTTTGCAGTTCAAGATTTACGTGACAAGACATATCCAAACCCAAATTTCTCCTCACAGCTGATTGTTACTCTTTTTTTTGGAAAAATTATTTATTTATTCATAATATACAGTGTTCTGCCTGCATGTATGTTTACTTGCCAGAAGTGGGCACCAGATCTCATTACAGATGGTCGTGAGCCACCATGTGGTTGCTGGGAATTGAACTCAGGACCTCTGGAAAAGCTACCAGTGCTCTTTACCTCTGAGCCATCTCTCCAGCCCTGGTTGTTACTCTTGGTGATGGAATAAAATCAACAATAGCCCTCGAGCTAAAGTCTATGGGTACTCAGTATGCAATTCCTCTATTTTTCACAAGAATGTGGGAAGGGAGCAGGCAAAAATACTTTGGCCTGAGCACTGCCATTTTGACTTCAGACTCCATCTTACCTGTAGGGTGAAACAAAGTTCAAGTTCCCAAGCCCTAGGGGAGCTGGGAACCTTCCAATAGCTGACTCATTTCCACCCCCCCCCCAGCCAAACTGTAACAGAATATGATTTAAGGTGTGTTACTTTTGCTTATGTTGCATTTGTTTAACTCTGTGAAGCTGTGTTACTGTGCCTGTGTAAAACACCTGATGGTCTAATAAAGAACTGGGCAATAGCAAGGCAGGAGAAAGGATAGGCGAGGTTGGCAGGCAGAGAGAATATATAGAGGGAGAAATCTGGGAGGAGAGATCTAGAATAGCCAGAGAAGGAGGAGGACATCAGGGGCCAGTCATCCAGCTATACAACTAGCAAGTCATGGAGGAAGAGTAAGATTTACAGAAGTAAGAGAATGGGAAAAGCCCAGAGGCAAAAAGTAGATGGGATAAGTTAAGGAAAGCTGGCAAAAAAGAAGCCAAGCTAAGGCCATGCATTTATAAGTAAGAATAAGCCTCCGTGTATAATTTACTTGGGAGCTGGGTGGCGGGCCCCACCAAAAGAGCCAAAACACAACCAACACTAAAACCATAGAAATAGTCATTATGCATCTTTAGTTCTCTAGAAACATCGTGACTGTTCCTAACAACAGAAAGAACAAATGAATCTGATTGGTTGGATGGAGAAGCTTTCATTGTATGTCAGTGAACAATGATGAACCATTCAAGGAAGCCCCTAACCTCTAAATCCTGACTGGTAGAAATTGTAACTGTAGCTTGGCAACAAACGTTTTCGACTTCTGTGCTTTAAATACTTGCTTCAACTGATATTCAGGGTCACAGTTCAGCTCCAGAGTTGGTTGTGCGGCCCTATCTTGCCTAGAGGTAACCTCGTATGTCTACATGGGTTGATTTGGAGCCTTGGATCACAACATGTGTGTGTTACTCTTGGAGCAGCCATGGAGTTGGGGTCTTCTTCCAGACCCCTCTCCTAGCTCAGATGCCGATGATAAAAGCTGACCGTCTATCCATGGCTGTCCCCTGAACCTCCAAACCAGATGAAGCAACTATATGATAAATGGAGGCATTAGATGCTAGTCATTAAGCACATTTGTTTCCTGAATGAGTGAGAGAGGATCGGTGTCAAATTGGAAGATGCTGGTCCTACCCGCAACATTACCTAACTCGGCGCTGCCTGGGGCATCATCCCATTGACAAGAATGCAGATACTCATTGTTTCTTTTGTAGCACTTTATTTTGTTTTCATTTATTCTTGGGTAATTTTATATGTGAATAAAATGTATACCTTCAACTCCCCCTCAACTCTTTAGGGGACTGCTAATCCTCTTTCCAACTACTTCATGACTCTTCCTCCTCATCGTCCTCCTCTCCCTTTCTCCTTCTGACATATTGGAAACAACCAGTGCCGCCCTCTGTGCATGGCTACAGAGCGTCATCCACTGGAATTTAAGCAACCTTCCGAAAGTCACACCACTGAGGGAAACTGACTCTTCTGCCACTAGTGACCATCAACTTCTCAGCTCGGAGTGGGGCCTCATATGAGCTCCTTAGCTCTCCATCAAGAATTCTTGGTTCTTTTTGTCTCCCAGCAGTTTTCCAACATTATGAAAGACATCCAGGAGGGAGGTTGCTTCCAGGTCAGTACAGCCTGGTTTTCCCAAGTTTTATGATCAAAGTGTGGTATTTGAAGCAGTAGGGTCTTATCACCAAATTCAGATGGGCAACTAAGAAAAGCAAAAATAGCCTGTGTTGTTCCGAGGGTCTCTGGGATTCCCCAACCAACATTTTGGCATAGTGTGTCCGCCATCAGGTGCCAGGCTTTTTTGTTTGGTAGAATATAGCTTCTCAGAGGATTATTTCTCTGTGTACTTGATAGTCTGAGGATTTCTAGGAGGTCTTTATAGAAGTGACACCTGGCTGGATTTTCTTTCTCACCTTTGCATGGATTTGAGTCTTTTTAAAGTGTGCTAATTCTCCTCAATGGCCATGGATACAAAGCTTTAAAAGAGAAGCATACAAGAGAGACACGGCTGTTCTTGCTAATGACCAGGCAGAAGGAGGTTCAGATAGGGGAGTGTGGACACTCAGCAAGCAAAGAGACAGAAAGAGAGGGAGATCTAAAGTTCATGAGTTCCCACTAGCTTGGTTTGGTTGTCTCTGTAGATTTCTCCATCATGATCTTTAGACCAACAGCTGTGGAGCCTACATGGGACTGAACTAGGTCCCCTGCATATGGGAGACAGTTGTGTAGCTTGGTCTGTTTAAGGGGCCCCTGGCAGGGGGACCAGGATCTATCCCTGGTGCATGAGCTGGCCTTTTGGAGCCCATTACCTACGGCGGGACACCTTGCACAGCCTTGATGTATCAGGGAGAGGGTTGGTCCTGCCTCAACTGAATGTACCAGGCTTTGCTGACTCCCTATGGGAGGTCTTACCTTTTCGGAGGAGGGGCTGGGGGTGGGTTGGGGGGAAGGCTGTGGGGAAGCAGGAAGAGGGATGAGAGGGGGATCTGCAGTTGGTATGTAAAATGAATAAAAAGTTTCTTAATAAAGAAAAAAAGCAAAAAAAAAAAGGAAGAAAGAGAAGGCTGGGCGCAGAAAGAGAGGCAAGAAAGGAGGGTGAGGAAGAAAGAGGGGGGGAGGTGTGGAAGTGAAGGTTGGGGGAGGGATGGTGAGTAAGCAGGAGGAAAGGGAAACTTCCCTGCAGGGTACTTGATGTGCCTTTCTTTAAGAGATGGAGCACATAGACTCAGTTACAGTACAGCTGATCTTGAGAAATTCACACTCTGCCTACACACACACACACACACACACACACACACACACACACACACACACACAGGCACAACTTCAGGAATTCATTAGCAATCTGGAAACACAGAGAAGACTAGATGTGGGAGCAGCTCTCTGCTTTTGGCACCCACTTCTACACCCCACAGTTCTTAGGTTTTTTTTTTTTTTTTTTTTTTTTTTTTTTTTTTTACTGAAAATGATGTACTTCCTGGGGAAAACCTGTTTATTTGTCTGTTTGTTGATTTTCCCCAGGATCCCAGTGTTTATATGTATTTTTAGTTTCAGCAAAGATTGCATTATTTCTGTCCCTTCCTGAGTTGTAAAACACCCAGGACCTGTCAATCACAGAGCACCAGCACATCTCACAGCTCCTTGACCCCACCAGCCCGTGGAGTCCCTATGCATTATCGCTGCAGGTCCCTATGCAGCACTTGCACTATAGTCCATTCTTCTAAAGATCAGGACCAATGAAAATTATAGTCTTCTAGTGTCTGGGACATAGTGTTTGTTCCTCCTCGTTAAAGCCTGCTGTGGGACCATGATCATATTTTCCTTTCTTTACAAGCTGTCCCCTAAGCCTTGTGATGGTTTGAATGAGAAGTGTTCCACAGAGTCCTGGGCATTTGAATGCTTGGTCCCCAGTTGGTGGTATTGTTTGGGGAGTTTGGGAGGCGTGGCCTTGTTGAAGGAAGTGAAGGCAAGTTTGAGAGTTTAAGTTACATAATATGCAATAATATGTGCCATTTCTAGTTTGCTCTCCCTGCATCATGAGAATCAAGATGTGATTCATCAGCCTCCAGCTTCAGCAACCATGCCCTCTGCTTGCTGCCATGCTTTCCCACCTAGAGGAATAGAGAATCTGCTGAGAGTGTGTGTCTGTTTCCTAGAAAGGTTAGAAGCTCCACACATGAAGTCTCCCAACATGGCTACCTAGGTGTGAGCCTAACAAGGACAACATCAATGGCCATGCTAAAGTAGGAGGAGGCAAGCTCATGAGGCCTCAACCCCAGACAAAGAACTATAGGCACCTAAGGAGTGCTGAGAGCAAGAATAGTCTTCTCTGGATGAAAGCATAAGCCTATGGAAACATAAGGCCAAATAAAGTTCTTATATAGTTATCTTTGTCATCATGTTTTATCACAGCAATAAAAAAAGAAACAAGTACAAGCCTATATCACAGCACTGAAGTAATAGAAGTCTCTTCAGATGTGGGAGACTAACTCTTTGCATCAATGATAGCTTCATTTAGGATCATAGAATAATATACTTCATGGAAGACTATTTTTAATATTTTTCAAATGATTATAGAGTCATGGGAAGTGACAAAATCAATAAATATCCGTCTGATATACTTTTCAAAGTTTGCATATTATGTAACTATATACCATGTCAAAACTAGGAAATTGAAACTATAATAACCTGAGCGTCTAGTTCCCTGTCTTTCCTTCTGGAATGAGCCATACATGTCTGTGATCACCAGTTCTTGTTCTGTCATCACAAAGGACTTGTCTAATTCCACTAAAATTATTTCCTAGCCCACAATCTGAAATTTTTGTCAATGGTTGTAATGGTAACCTGAGCAGTGAGTCTCAGTGAAGATTGGCTGGATCCAGTGTTCTGTGTGCATTTTTGAAGGGTTGTCTTGATTACATTATTTGAGGTAGGAAAACCCACCCACTCTGGCACCATTCCCTAGGCAGGAGTTCCTCAACTGTAGGAGTTGAGAAAGTGAGATTAGCATATGTGTTCATGTATTAACTCATTACCCTGTGCTTGGGAATATGGATATGATGTGACTGGTTGCTTCAATTTCCTGTCATCTTGACTTGTCTCACCGATGATCTAGAACCTGGAATTGTGAGATAAATAAGCCTCTTCTCTCCCGAATGGCTTTTGTCAGGGTGTATTATCATAGCAACAGGAAACGAAACTAAAGCACATGTATGATTTTGTAATTACAGGGTTGCTATAGAAATGGAATCATACAATGGATGCCCTTGAAAGACCAACTTCTATTCCCTGAGTGGTGCCCCTAAGTGCTATCCATGTGACAATGTATTACACTCTGTTCCTTTCATTCCTCAGTAGGATTTCATGACGTGAGTGCACCATAATCATAATTTATTTAACCACTTCTGTATTGCTGTTGGGGAATATTATTTTAAGGTGTGTTACTTTTGTTTCTGTTGCATTTTTTAACTCTGTGAAGCTATGTTATTGTGCCTGTCTAAACACCTGATGATCTAATAAAAAGCCGAACAGTCAATGGTGAGGCAGGAGAAAGGATAGATGGGGCTAGCAGGTACAGAGAATATATAGGAGAAAGTTTGGGAAGAAGAAGGAACAAGAGAGGAAGAAGGAGGATATAGTGGTATTTTATTTGTACTGAAATGTGATTTTATTTGTATGTTAATAAATAAAGTTGCCTAGGGGTCAGAGCTATTAGCAAGCCATAGCGAAAGCCGGTTGTGGTGGTGCACGCTGGTAGGATTTGCTGAAGGAAGCACATGCCTTTAATCCCAGAACTTGGTAGGCAGAACTAGGTAGATCTCTGTGTGTTCAAGGATACAGGCAGCATTGGAGACACACGCCTTTAATCTCAATACCAACCATAGAAGACCTGGAGTGACCTACAGACAGGCAGTGACGAGACAGTCATGTGGTTGGGTTTACAACCAATGGGAAGGCAGAACAGGAAGTCTTTATAAAGACAAACAGACAGGAAGTAGCTCCTTTTCAGAGAGGTCTCTTGGCTGAAGAAGCTAACTGCAGCAGACAGGTAAGGCTCTTAGCTATGACCTCTTGGACTTTTATCTTTACATTGGTTCTGTGTTTCTTATTTAATAAGATGGTTGGTTACATCTACAGGAGGACTTCAAGGGCCAGCCACCCAGCTATACAGTCAGCCATGGAGTGAGGGGAAAAAAAAGAAAAAGCATACAGAAATAGAGAAAGGTAAAAAGCCTAGAGGCAAAAGATAGATGGGATAATTTAAGTTAAGGAAAGCTGGCTAGAAACAAGCCAAGCTAAGGCCAGGGATGTATAATTAAGAATAGGTCTCCATGTGTGATTTATTTGGGAGCTGGGTGGTGGGCCCTCCAAAAGAGTAAAGAGAAAAAAAACAAACAACAACGTATTGCAGAGACTTTGGTTGTCTTCTGTAATGTAAGAGTCAAGAGCAAGCTTTTGTGTGGGTGTAATTTCCTTTTTTAACTTACAAACTATTTCCCAGAACACTGTGCCATATTCCCACCAGCAACATGAGAAATTCAGCTTTGTCACATCCACAGCAACACTTGTTTAGCTTATCTAACAGGTTTTAAGGATAGTCTTAATTATTAATGTTCTTCTGATATCTAGTTTCAATTAATATAATCTGTGCTTTCAATTCTTAGTTCTTCAGTGAACTCCCTTTTCGTATCTATTTTTCACTTAGAAAATTGAGTGGCTGCTACATTTTTTGGTTGAGTTTTTTATTTTTATTCATTTTGCCAGCTTTTGCACAGTGCTGTGAATGGAACCCAGGGCCTCAGGCATGCTGTCCAAAAATGCTAGACCTGAGCTGCATCCCCAGATCCACTGTTGTGTTTTGAGAGCCCTTTTGCTATTTAAAAAAAAATTACTATTACTACTATATTACTATGTGTGCATGTGTCTGTGCATGTGTACATACTTGGTGTGTATGTGTGTGTGAGCATGTATACCATGATGTACCTGTGGTAGTCAGACTTTATAAATTTGTAAAGTCTATTCTCCCACTTCCATCCAGTTTTAGGGGGTTGAACTTATATCACTAGGCTTGGAAATGCTGTTGCTCTTTTTCTGTTTTAGAATTTAGTGCTTTCTTGTATATTTGGGTGTGGAAGCTAGAGGTTAATATTGAGTGTTTCCTATCATTCTGCATTTCATTTCTGAGATAGGTCTTTCAGTGAAGCTTGAGTTTCTTGATGGTTAAACTGGCAGGCTGATGAGTTCCAGAGATATCTGTCCCCTCTCTGTCAGTGCTGTGGTTACAGTTTCAGTCCCAGATTTTACATGGGTTATGAGGATCCAATCTCAGGCCCCATGCTGTATGCTTTCTCATTGGATTTAAGGCCTATTCCACATGGGTCTATTTCATGTTTTGTACTATAATCCTGGTCAAACATCTGTTGCTTGGAAAGTCGTAGGCCCTGGGGTAGATTCTGCTATCGCTATTTTGATAAATGACCACATTATCAAATTGCCTCCCAAATATTTATATTTATACTCATAGACGTAGGCTGCTTTCAACCTTGGTTAGATAAGTTTCCTTTGCCATGGGCAGCAGTTAAAAGAGAAATGCATAACTAATCTAAGTGTTGAGAATAAGAGACTGAGTACTCAGCCCTAAATGGGATATGAGGAAGAGGAGACAGAAAGAGTATAAGAGCATGGGGAGAAGTGCTGTGAGAGTCTTTCTTCTGGACATGAAATAGCTATTGTGAATTCATAGAAGTTATTATTACCTTCACAACAATAGCATTAGATTTAGATAATCAAAATCCTAATATAGTTAGGGTAGATGATCTCTTCTAGACCCCAAACTCACTAAAGAACTATTGGCAGCTGATAGTTGTGAGGGGAGGAAGAATCATTCCTTTTTGAAGATGTGGCTATTGGTAGGTTTTTCCAACTCCAGTGATGCACATATGGATAGCACTACCTGAACCTAAAAGTTATCCCCAAACATAACTAATTAACTAAAATTTTTTTTTAAAAATTCGAAAGACATGAAATTGGCTGGGGGTATGCAGGGAAGTGTGAGGAAGTTATAGGAAAAAATTGGCCTTAGATAACATGTTTGATTGTATTCATGCATGAAATTCTCAAAAATAAATAAAACTTAAGAATGAAAGAAACTGGCCACTCCAGTAAGAAGAACAGAGAGACCCTGCCGCACCAAAGGCCAAGCTAACTGCACGAAGACCAGCTCTAAACTTGGGCAGAGACTCCATACTAGACCAGAGGTCATGCCAGCTTCCAGAAATCCAGGTCACAAACACTAGAACAAAACCAAGGAACAAAACACCCACCCAACAAAGACAAGCTTAAAAATCATGACCTAGACCTATAATCATTCCAAGCCCATATGCCTAAACATTAGTGTAAGAACACAATCAACAACAGCCAGGGCAATATGACAGCACCGTAGCCCAACTATCCTACAGCAGTAAGACCTGTATATTCTAACAGTTGAAGCACAAGAAAACGACATTAAAAACAACTTATGGAGATGATAGTGGTCCTTAAAGAGGAGATGAAAAACTCCCTTGAAGAAATTGCAGGGGGGGGCAGTGGGAATAAAATATTGGAGGAAATCAATAAATCCCTTAAAGAAGGCCAAGAAAAAGCAAACAAACAGGTGAAGGAAACTGTTCAAGACCTGAGACTCAAAATAGAAGCAATAAAGAAAACCCAAACTAAGGGAAGTCTGGAAATGGAAGGGACAGGGACTGCAGACACAAGCATCACCAACAGAATACAAGAGATGTGTGGTGGTATTGTGTTCCCCGAAATATTGTTCACCCTAATAAACTTATCTGGGGTCAGAGACAGAACAGCCACAATATTAAACATAGAGGATAGGCAGCGGTAGCACATGCCTTTAATCCTAGCATTCCAGAAGCAGAAATCCATCTGTTCAAAGATACAGTCAAGCATGGTGACTCACACCTTTAATCCCAGAAAGCGAGCCTTTAATCCCAGGGAGTGATGGCAGAAAGAGAAAGATATATAAGACGTGAAGACCAGAAACTAGAAGCATTTGGCTGGTTAAGCTTTTAGGCTTTGAGTAGCATAATTCAGCTGAAATTCATTCTGGATGAGGACACAGAGGTTTCCAGTCTGAGGAAAAAAGATCAGCTGTCTGAGGAAACAAGATCAGCTGAGAAGTTGGCCAGGTGAGGTTAGCTGTGGCTTGTTCTGTCTCTCTGATCTTCCAGCGTTTACCCCAATACTTGGCTCTGGGTTTGTTTTATTAATAAAGACTCTTTAAGATTCATGCTACAGAGATGGAAGATAGACAATCAGGCATTGAGGGTACAATAGAAGAAATAGATTTGCCAGTCAAAGACAATGTTAAATCTACAAAACTCCTAACACAAAACATCCAGGAAATCTGGGACACTATGAAAAGACCAAATCTGAGAAATAATAGGAATAGAAGGAGAAGAGTCTCAGCTCAAAGGCCAATAACATATATTTAACAAAATTATAAAAGAAGATTTTCCTAACCTGAAGAAGGACATGATTATAAAGGTACAAGAAGCTTATAGAACATCAAATAAATTGGACTAGAAAAGAAAGTCTTCATTCCAGAAAATAATCAAAACACTAAATATACAGAACAAAGAAAGAATATTAAAAGCTTCAAGAGAAAAAGGTTGAGTAGCATATAAAGACAGACCTACTATGATTGCACCCAAATTCTCAACTCAGACTCTAAAAGCTAGAAGGGCCTGGACAGATGTCTTGTAGACTCTAAGAGACCATGGATTCCAGCCCAGAATACTATACCCAGAAAAACTTTCAATCACCATAGACAGAGAAAACAAGATATTTCATGATGAAGTCAAATTTAAACAATACCTATCCACAAATCCAACCCCATAGAAGGTATTAGAAGGAAAACTTCAGCCCAGGGGAGTTAACTACACCCATAGAAACACAGGAAATAGAAAATCTCACACCAAAAAAACAAAAAACAAAAACCAACCAAACAAACAAAACAAAGGGAAATGTGAACATGTGTGTGCATACATATACACACACACCACCATCAACACCACCACCACCACCACCAACACCACCACCACCATCAACAACAACAACAAGAAAAGAACAGATAGTAACAGTCCTTGGTCATTAATATCTCTCAGTATCAATGGACTCATTCACCAATAATAAGACACAGCCTAATAGAATGGATATGAAAACAGGATCCAACCCTCTGGTACATACAAGAAACAGACCTCAACATCAAAGATAAATATTACCTCAGAGTCAAGTGTTGGAAAAAATATTTTTCCAAGCAAATAGACCTAAGAAGCATACAAGTGTAGCTGTACTAATACCTACCAAAATAGACTTCAAACAAAAATTAGTCAAAAGAGATGGAGAAAGGCATTTCATACTCATCAAAGGGAAAATCAATCAAGATGGCATTTCAATTCTTAACATCTCTGCCCCAAATGCAAGGGCATCCACATTTGTGAAAGAAACATTACTAAAGCTTAAATCATATATCAAAACTCACGCATTAACTGTGGGAGACTTCAGCACCCCACTCTCACCAATGGACAGGTCATTTAGACAGAAACTAAACTGAGAAATAATGGAGCTAATAGACATTATGAATCAAATGTACCTAACAGATATCTACAGAACATTTCACCCTCACACAAAAGAATGTACCTTCTTCTCAGCACCCCAGGGAACTTTCTCCAAAATTGAACACCTACTCAGTCACAAAGTTTCAACAAATACAGGAAAATTGAAAAAAAAATCCTGTATCCCATCAGACCACCACAAATTAAAGCTGTATTTTAACAATATCAGAAACAACAGCGAGTTTACAAACTCATGGAAACTGAACAACTCTCCACTGAATTACCACTGGGTCAAGGCAGAAATAAAGAAAGAAAATTAAAGATTTTCTAGAATTCAATGAAAATGAATGTATAACACACACAAACTTATGGGACACAATGAAAGCAGTGAAAAGAGGAAAGCTTATAGCACTAAGTCCCTTCCTAAAGAAATTAGAGATATCTAGCAATTTAACAGCACACCTGAAAGCTCCAGAACAAAAAGAAGCAAAGGTACTCAAGAGGAGTAGATGGCAGGAAATAACCAACCTGAGGACTAAAATCTATAAAACAGAAACAAAGAGAACAATACAAAGAATCAATGAAACAAAGAGTTGGTTCTTTGAGAAAATCAGTAAGATAGACAAACCCTTATCCAAACTAACTATAAGACACAGAGAAAATAACCGAATTAGCAAAATCAGAAAGTAAAAGGGTAACATAACAACAGACACTGAGGAAATCTGAAGAATCATTAGGACATACTTCAAAAACCTGTACTCCACAAAATTGGGAAACAGTAAAGATAGCCATCATACCAAAAGCAATCTACAGATTTATTGCAATCCCCATCAAAATCCCATCACAATTTTTTACAGACCTCGAAAGAACAATTGTAGGCACAAGATGGCCTATAAGCCAACTGGGCCATAGCCATTCAAGCTTGATTGAGCATGCACTATAGAAACTTTCCCCTTGGGCCAACCTGGAGTCTGCCACCATGGTTAGAGACTGCTGACATGGAGGCTCATGGTCAACAGAGCCAATGGAGGAAGGACAGTACATCTCTAGAGGCCTAGAGGACCAATGGAGTACTGGGAGGGGATATAAAGGCAAGCCTGATTTTTGCAATAAACAGTCTGCAGCACGCTCCACTACTCACCTAACTCATGGAGTCTGTGTTATTAACTCTGCTCCCGTCCCCCAAGGGGTGTCCATGTAGGGCCACCCACAACACTGCAACAAACAATACTCAACTTCATATGGAAAAACAAAAAACCCAGGATAGCTAAAACAATCCTGAACAATAAAAGAACTGCTGTTGTTATCACTATCCCTGATTTTAAGTTTCGCTACAGACCTGTAGTAATAAAAAATCACATGGTATCAGCACAAAAACAGACGTGTTGACCAACAGAATTGAATTTGATTCAATTCAAGACCCAGAGTGAGGAATAGCATTGGCACAGGAGAAAAATTCCTGAACAGCACACCAATAGTGCAGGCATTAAGATTAACAATTAATAAATGAGATCTCGTGAAACTGAACAGCTTTTGTAAGGCAAAGGACACCATCAGTAGGACAAAATGGTAGTCCACAGAATGGGAAAAGATCTTCACTAACTCCACATCTGACAGATGACTAATATCCACAGTACATAAAGAGCTCAAGAAACCAGACATCAAAAAAAAAATCCAATTAAAAATGGGGTACAGATCTACAAATAGAATTCTTAACAGAGGAAAATCAAATGACCATGCCCGAGAAACATTTGAAGAACTGTTCAACATCCTTAGCCATCAGAGAAATACAAATGAAAATGACTCTGAGATTCCATCTTACACCTGTAAGAGTAAATAATAATAAAATAATAATAATAAAAAAAACACAAGTGACAGCTCATGCTGGAAAAGATGTGGAACAAGGGAATATTTCTCCACTGCTGGTGGGAGTGCAAACTTGTACAGCCTTTTTTTGAAATCAATATAGGGGTTTCTCAGAAAACTGGGAATCAATCTACCTCAAGACCTAGCTGTACCACTCTTGGGCATATGCCCAAAGGGTGCTCCATCCTATCACAAGGACACTCGCTCAACTATGTTCATAGCAGCTATATTCATAATAGTCAGAAACTGGAAACAACCTAGATGTCCCTCAAACAAAGAATGAATAAAGAAATTGTGGTATATTTACAGAGTGGAGTATTACTCAGTTGTTAAAAGCAATGACCTCATGAAATTTGCAGGCAAATAATGAAACTTGAAAAAATAGTCCTGAGTGAGGTAACCTAGACCCACAAAGATAAACATTGTATATGCTCACTTATAAGTGGATATTAGTTGTAAAGGAAAAGATAATCATGTTATGATCCACAGATCCAGAGGGCTTAATGACGGATGAAGGATCCTCCTGGGAAGGTGAAATAGAATAGACTTCATGGGTAGACTGGGCCTGGGTGGGATTGGGAACAGAAGAGGGATCAACTGGGGCTGGTGGAATAAATACTGACAGAATTGTCTGTAATTGAGGGACATTTGGGTCAATGTGGAAACCTAGTGCAAAGAAAACTCCATGAAATCTGTAAGAGTAATCCTAGCAAAGATTCCTAGTAGTGGGGGACAAGGAACCTTAACTGACCATCTTCTGTAGCCAGGTAAGGCCTTAAGCGGAGGGATTAGGACATCAACTCAGCCACAGAACCTTCTCCCTACAGCTTGCCCTGCCTGCAGAGTGGTCTGGGACCAGAGCCTAGCAAAATCATCATGGAAGAGACCAAAGAGACTTCATCTAGCAACCGATAGGAGCCGATGCAGAGTCCCATATTTAACAAACATTGGGCAGAGGTCAAGAAGTCTTGCAGAGGAGGGGGAGGAAGGATCTGAGGAACCAGAGGCATCAGAGGAATCAGAGACACCATGAGAACACAGCTCACAGAATCAAATGACTGGAACTCATGAGGGCTCACAGAGATGAGAAAGCCTGTAGGGTCTTATGTAGATCCTCTGCATTCATGTTATGGCTGAGTAGCCCGGTGTTCTCGTGGGACTCCTAGCAGTGGGAGCAGGGCTGGTCTCTGACTCTTTTGCCTACTTATGGGACACTTTCCCTCCTACTAGTTTCCCGTGCCTGATCTTATAGTTGCATATTATGGGGTGTTTGGTTGATGTCCCTGGGAGGCCTGCTCTTTTCCAAGGGGAGGCAGAGGGGGTGTGGATCTGAGAGAGAGGGGATGTGGATCTGAGAGAGAGGAGAGGTGGTGTTGGGGGCTAGGGGGGAGGAGAGGGAGGGAAAACTGCAGGTCAGGATGTAATACATGAGACAAAAATTTAAAAAAAAAGAATGGAAGAAACTACTTATGTTAAAAAGCCTGACTTGGGTCCACAAAGTAATTAAAATGCAAGTCTGGCATCTCTGTCTCTGTTCTGTTTCCTTTACTTTGAGTCAGGTTGTTGCTTGATTCTACCTAGGTATGTTACTCACTGAACTTAAGGTTGTTGAGTTCCTCTATTTCTTCCTCTTTCCAATGTATTATGTCCTTCCTCTCCTTTTTAGCATTGATCATTTCTGTACTGGACATATTAGGAACAGTGACCAACTTTATCTTATTGGAACTTTCAGAGTTATTTCCCTAAAACTCCAATTACATCATTATAATAAAATACCTTGGGACATTAACTTATAAAATAGAAGAGTTGTTTTGATGATAGTTTTCAAAGTCCAAGTCCATGATCGGTTGGTCTTTTGTTGTTTGGACTGATGACTGCCTATCCTGGTAGGAATATGAGAGACAGTAACAGTAGTCACCTCAGAATAAAAAAGAAAGTGATGAACTCACTGGCCATCAGAAAAATGAAAATTATAAAGTGAATCTTGAAATATCAGCATACAAGTATAAAGGAGCTAAAATCAAAGATAATGAAAATTTTGCCAGGCACTCAGGTCCATAAACCCACTGCCTCAGTTTCCCCATGTTATGAAGAAACTATGGAACATGAAGTTGTAAGAGAGAGGGAGGGAGAAACAGACAGACAGACAGACAGACATACACACACACACACACACACACACACACACACACACACACACAGAGAGAGAGAGAGAGAGAGAGAGAGAGAGAGAGAGAGAGAGAGAGAAGACTGATTTATAATTGGGCAAACTAGGAGTCAGAGAAGCTGAATTTCCCTCCCACTATGCACGTAGCCATCTTAAAGTACATAGAAAGTCACAAGACGGAACTTAGATCGCATGTGAAGTTAGCTGTGAGGTAAAGAATCCTCTTCTAGAAGGAGGTCAGGGTCCCAGGTTGTCTTCTTCATCTCTGTTATATGCTACAGAGACAGTTTATATTCAGGCCATAACTGAAGAAAATGGGGAATTAAGGACCTTTCAATAGCAAAAGAGCAAACAGCCTCAGGAGTTTTGTGGGTGGGTAGAAATAAGGTCACCCCAAGCCTTGTGCCTAGCCAGAAGGAGTTCTTTGTCTCTGGTTCTGTTCCTATGGTAGGCATAGAGTGGAATTCTTGTGCTTCATTGTCTCCCCCGCCCCCGCCCCTGCCACCAGGCATTCAACCTCAGGCTCTGACTCCTGCATGCCTGTTACATACACTAATACTGTAAGGGAGAACAGGTGATGTATGGAACTGAAGGGGGTGGGGGCACAAGTGTTTCTCTTCAGAAACTTGCCCCTCCTGCCAGAGTTTCAGTAGGTTAATAGAGAATATGTCCTGTCATCAGGAGTTCAGGGTAAGACCCTGGTTAATATCGAAGATCTCCTTGTCCAACAGGTCTTTAGAATAGGAATATCTTCAATGGATCATATTTCATTTCCCACCACAGTTTCAGCATAGCATCATAGTGGCAAGCATGTGGAGAACTGAATCTCTCATGTTGATGGTAGAGAGGAGCACCTTTCATGATAAAAATCCAGGAGAATGAGAAGGCTAGGGACCATAACTCCTTTCCAAGTCACTTTTGGGTCCAGGATCACACAGTAATGGGGGACAGACGACCAAAGTCTATTAAACCAGAAGTAGACTTTATTCCAAAAACCAAAGAGAAAAAGAGGAAAAATCACCATGGGGCACAAAAGCTTATCAGCTAGCTGAGACCACGGCCATTGTTTTGATTCAGAAGCTGTGGTAGCTGGAGGGGAGTTATGAGCCCCTTTTTATAGTAAGGGAAAAGCATTAGGCACCGACAAAGGATTTTTTACAATTTGCAAGTTAAACTTTTTTTTTTTAGAGACAAATTGTTTTTAGGTTTTTACAATTTCCCATTAATAAAATTTTAAGGGGTTTCAGCTAAATGATATTGTATATCCCCATAGCCCTTCTTGACTCAGTTAATTGATGTTTGTCCAAACCTACAACTTCTCCTAACATAACTGGGTTCCCTTGGAGGGGGGCAGGGATACAAAGCAACACAAGACAGATTGTTGCCTAGAACTCATTAAAAGTTAACTATGGTTTTGGTAGTGAGTGAGAGGGGGTTATTGAAGAATAGCTAACCCCAGGGCTACAAAGGGCAATCTTTAGTAAAAGAAAACTAACATCTGGGTTGTTGACAGAACTGCCCATCATAAAACACTGAAAGTCCCAGTTAAAGGTTAATCCCTTTGTGCTGGCCAGGCTGATGGCTGTCAGTTTCCATCCCTTAAGCTTATTCCTATATTCCTGTCTTATTCCTGTATTTCTGTCTTATTCCTATATTCCTATCTCATTCCTATCTACCTGTACCCTACAGCCACGTCCTGATAGTACCATCCTGGGGACCAACTATCTTATGCATGTTCCTCTTGGATATTCAATATACAAAGTATGTCATAGCTTTTGTTTGAATTTTCTTGACATGGACATTTGCAGTGCAAATATTTTAAATGTGGAAAGTTTATCTTTCCTCCATTGAGTTGCTTTTGTAGCTTTGTTAAAAAGAATGGGAGGGCATATTTGTGTGATTTCATTTCCGTCTCATTTACTGCCCCACTGCCCTGTGAGTTTGTTCTTCTGTCAATACAATGTTGTCTTGGTTATTGTAGATGTGTAGATACTAATATTAGGTGAGATCAGTCTTTCCAATTTGTTCTTCTACTTCAAACACATTTCAGCTCTTTTAATATCTCTATATTTCCATGTAAATTTCAGAATAATATTGTTTCTACTCATAAACAATCTTGCTGAGATTTTTATACAAAAGACATTAAGGCTTTACAACAATTTGGATAAAATTGACATTTTTACACTGCTGATTTATTTAGTCAGAGAATAAGGCATGTCTGTATTTGTTTAGATTTTTTAACCTCTCCATAATTATTTTACAATTCTCAGCATGTGATCTGTGTACATGCATTTTAATATTAACATCCAAGTATTTCATGCTTTAAAGAATACGTATCATTTTATTAACAATTTGCTTCTGTACATTTGCTAGTATGCTGAAATGTAGTTAATTTTGGTATGCTGGTCTTTGACCTTGAAAACCTGCTGGACATAGTTCTGAGGGATGATTTTAGTTTGGGTTTTAGATTCTTTGGGATTTCCCATTGAGGTAACCATGCTGTTTGCAAATAAACCACTGTGTTTCTTCCTTTCTCATCTGCATGCTTTTTCTTTTTCTTTTCTTTAAACAACATTTTTTCATTTATTTTACATAACTAACACAGTTTCCCTTCCTTCCTCTCCTCCGGTTGCTCATGCCCACCCCCCACCTCTCCACTCCCCCCCCCTCCCCTAACCCCCACCCCCCCACCATCCCCACTTCCAGTCTACCCACCTCCTCATCTACTCCATTCAGGAAAGGGCAGGCCTCCCATGGGCTTCAACACAGCATGACACATCAAGTTGAGGCAGGACCAAGCTCCTCCCCTTGTGTCAAGGCTGGGTGAGGTTTTTGCACACTTTTTCTTCACCTTTCTTGTCTTATTGTCCTAACGCCCACCTTATACACCTGGAAATATGTTAAATAACAAATTTCCTTGTTTCTGATAAGAGGTGGAAGGGATATATTTATGGCTGATAGAGGGAGAACTGTGCTTTGTATCAACATATTTAGGCAGGTTTAGTGCTGTCACTGAAGGAGCCTAATGTATTTCCATGTAGATTTCAGAGCAACATTCTTTCTATCCATAAACAATCTTGTTTAGGATTTTTTTTTTATGAACTTGAAAATGTATCAGACTTACTGATCTTCATGTTTAATTAGCATCATATGTATTTGTAAACTGAAATTTCCAGGGGCTTAGAAGAAACACTGATCATGAATTCTACCAGATTAAATGACTGACTAGAACATCAGTATCATGAAGAGCTAGAATGTTACAGATTCAGAGGCAAATTATTTTCAGTTTCCTAAATATTCATTAATTGCATACTTCTGTGTGTGACATAAAATCTTTTCTCTTATCAAATAAAACCTTTTTGGAATTTATTAACAGACCATGATATGATCTTCCACCAACCCAACACCTAAGTATGTTGGATAGAAGCTGAGAGTGAATGCAATTTCTACCTGCTTTACTAACTCTACTACCTATGATCCTTAGCAATGTACTTGGTAAATTCCTTGATTTACCATTTTCTTTATTCTATAACTAACAAATCTCCAGGAACCACTTCTGTGATTGGACATATTGTTCAAGAATCTATGTTTTGAGTCATTGCTACTTATTTTTGGATAAAAATAAACCTAACTCTTACTCTCTTGGAGCTGAGAACTGTGCTTTGAATCAACATACTAGGGCGCTGAAAGAAGGTAAAGTAAAAATTCAAAGGGCCAGTTCACACAATGCGTAAATGAAGAAAGAGTGGATACAGTGTCCACAGAAGATGATGGAATTAACTAACTTTATTACTATAACAAAGCACCTAGCACAGGTTCGCTTAGATCAGAGTTGAGAGTTGCACAAGCTTGATTCTGGGGGTGGGAGTGGAATAGTACTAAGTTACGTCACATTGATGGAAGTAGTTTGGGGGATGGCCCAGTAGCTCTTCATTGTGCTATGCACACAACCTTCTACAAACCGAGAAGCATTTAGCTCCATCCTGAAAACTTCTCTTTTGTGTTTAGTTTCTGGATAAACATTAAAGATATCCTGGAACTAAAGACAGCAAGCTGCTCTCCAATGAGAACCAATTTTAGATGATTGAGCAATAAGGCAAACTATTCCAGAATGATCTTTTGGGGGCAATCCTGACTATTCATTGGCAGTGTGCCTATCTTATAATTTTACTCTTTGCTACTTTGCTGTTTGTGTATATTTCTTCACTTCTTTGAACAAGCCACTAAGAACTGGTCCACAAAATGTCCAGACAGTGACCCTTGATGGCTTGACAGCCCAGAGGCCAGACTCCAGCTGAACATCTTTCTGTTACTATTTTTGCTTGTCTATTTTATAAACTTTACTTATTTTTAAAAATTGCTTATCTCTTTTTAAAACTTCCATGGTCTACCATAATCATCAGGCACAGGATGGATAGTTAAAAATCCATTAGGGTGTCCACTGTTTGAAGACTCCCTTAAAAAGTTAACTGCATCATGGAATTCGGCAAATTAGGCCCATTACAAAACAAGATAAATCCTTTTGTTCATCAGGTCAATATTTGTATGGCTATAATGAGTTATCTGTGTTCTCATTTTCTTAAGTTGATTTCTATAAACATTTCACTACTACATTCTGGGGACCTTATCTCCCAAGACAAAGACAAACCCTAGATTCAAGGACAAAAGGACACTGTATGTTTTGCATTTTAATGTAGATAATCCTCTATTTAGGGGAAAATCTTTTATAAAACTGATAAAATTTAAGAAACATCTTATGAATTATCCTGTTCTCATTTCCTACCCATACTCTGAGAAGAAAGGCACCATTAGACCATGGGACTTCCTCAATTTATTCAATTGGGCCTATAACCAGTCAGGACTATCTTTTTTTTATTAATTAAATTTATTTATTTATTTTACATACAGGACATAGTTTCCCCTCTCTCCTCTCCTCTCAGTAACTCCACCTCCCCTCACCTCACCCCCATGTACTCTATGTATATTTCTGTTCAGAAAAGGGTAGGCTTCCTATGTGTATCAAAAAAGCATGGTGTATCAAGTTCCAGCACGACTAAGCAACTCCCCTTGTATTAAGGCTGGGCAAGGCAACCCAATATGAAGAATAGGATCCCAAAAGCCAACAAAAGAGTCAAATACAGCCCCTGATCCCGTTGTTAGGAGTCCCAGAAGAAGACCAAGCTACACAACTGTCACATATATGCAGAAGTCTTAGGCAGTCCCATGCAGGCTCCCTGGTTGTCGGTTCAGTCTCTGTGAGCCCCTATGAGCCCAGGTTAGTTGATTCTGTGGGGTTTTGTTTCATGTCCTTGACCCCTCTGACTCCTACAGTCCTTCCTCCCTCTCTTTAGCAGGATTCTCTGAGGTTGGCCTAATGTTTGGCTGTAGGTCTGCATCCTTTTCCATCATTGCTGAATGAAGCCTCTCTGATGAAAATTGGCCTAGGCACCAATCTATGAGTATGACAGAATATCATTAGGCATCATTAACATTGACATTTTACTCCCCAGTAAATTGTGGTTCTACCCTAGGTCTCTGGGCCATCCAGCCTAGGTCCTGGCCCTCCAGGCAGTGTCAGGGGTGAGCTCACTCTCATGGTATGGGTCTGAGGTTGAACAGGTCATTGGTTGGCCATTCCCTCAATCTCTGCTCCCCTCTCATCTCCCCCCCTCCCCCACCATTCCCCAGGACATCCTATAGGCAGAACAGACTGTAGGCCAAAGGTTGTGTGTCTGGGTTAGTGTCCCAATACCTCCTCTGGAAGTCTTGCCTGGACACAGGAGATGAACACTTCAGGCTAAGTATCTTCTGTTGCTAAGAGTCTTAACTGGGGTCATCCTTGTAGATTCCTGGAAGTTTCCTGTGCACTAGGTTTCTACCTGACCACAAAATGCACTCCCCCCCCCCCCCCGCATGTCTAGTTATCTCTTTCAGTACTCTCCCCTTCCATCCACCCTCCAACCTGATCCCTCATGTTCCCATCTCCCCCACCCCCAGTCCCCAGTCCACACATGAGATCTCTTCTATTTTTCTCTTCCCTGAGAGATTGATAAGTCCCCCACTTAGGCCTTCCTTGTTACCCTGCCACTCTGGGTCTGTGGATTGCAGCATGGTTATCCTTTGCTTTACAGCTAATATCCACTTATGAGTAAGTGCATACCATGTTTATCTTTCTTGGTCTGGGTTACCTCACTCAGGATGATTTTTTACTACTTCATCCATTTGCCTTCAAATTTCATGATGTCATTGTTTTTTACAGCTGAGTAATACTCCATTGTGTAAATGTATCACATTTTCTTTATCCATTCTTCAGTTAAGGGGCAGCTAGGTTGTTTCCAGAGTCTGACTATTATGAATAAAGCTACTATGAACATAGCTGAGCAAGTGTCCCTGTGGTATGATTGAGCCTCCTTTGAGTATCAGCCCAAGAGTGGGATAGCTGGGCCTTGATGTAGATCAATTCCCTGTTTTCTGAGTAACTGCCATATTGATTTCCAAAGTGGCTGTACAAGTTTGCACTCACACCAGCAGTGGAGGAGTGTTCCCCTTACTCCACATCCTCCCCAGCATAAGCTGTCCTCAGTGTTTTTGATCTTAGCCATTTTGACAGGTGTAAGATGGTATCTCAGAGTTGTTTTGATTTGCATTTCCCTGATCACTAAGGATGTTGAGCAATCACTTAAATGTCTTTGGGCCATTTGAGATTTCTTCTTTTGAGAATTCTCTGTTCAGACCTATACCCCATTTTTAAATTGAATTATTTGGTATTTTGATGTCTAGTTTCTTGTGTTCTTTACATATTTTGGAGATCATCCCTCTGTCAGATGTGGGGTTTCCCATTCTGTAGGCTGCTGTTTTGTCCTTTTGATGGTGTCCTTTGCCTTAAAGAAGCTTTCCAGTTTCATGAGGTCCTATTAATTTATTGTCACTATTAGCATCTGTTCTACTGGTGTTCTATTCAGGATATTGTCTCCTGTGCCAATTCATTCAAGGCTATTCCCCACTTTCTCTTCTATCAGGTTCAGTGCAACTGGATTTATGTTGAGGTTTTGATTCACTTGGACTTGAATTTTATACAGGGGGACAGACATGGATCTATTTGCATTCTTCTACATGCCAGCATCCAGTTATATCAGCACCATTTGTTGAAGATGCTTTCTTTTTTTCCATTGTATATAATGTTGGCTTCTTTGTTGAAAATCAGGTGTCCATAAGTATGTGGATTTATGCTGGGTCTTCAGTTTGATTCCATTGATCTACCTGTCTGTTTTTATCCCAACGGCCATTCTGTTTTTATTACTATAAGTCTATAGTAGAGCTCGAAATCAAGGATGGTGACACCTCTAGAAGTTCCTTTATTGTGCAGGATTGTTTATCTATCCTAGGTTTTTTTTTTTTAACATATGAAGCTGAGTATTATTCTTTCAAAATCTGTAAAGAATTGTATTGGAATTTTGATGGGGATTACATTAAGTCTGTAGATTGCATTTGATAAAGTGGACATTTTTACTATATTAATCCTACTGATCCATGAGCATGGAAGATCTTTTCATCTTCTGATATCTTTTCCAATTTCTTTCTTCAAAGTCTTGAAGTTCTTGCCATACAGGTCTTTCACTTGCTTGGTTAGAGTTACCCCAAGATATTTATATTATTTGTGGCTATTGTGAAGGGTGTTGTTTCACTGATTCTTTCTCAACCCATTTGTCATTTGTATATAAGAGGATTACTGATTTTCTTTGAGTTAATCTTGTATCCACGCACATTACTGAAGGTGTTTATCTGCTGTAGAAGTTCCCTGGTAGAATTTTTTGGGTCACTTATGTATACTATCATATAATCTGCAAACACTGATACTTTGACTTCTTCCTTTCCAATTTCTATCCCCTTGATCTCCTTGTTGTTTTATTATTCTAGATAGAACTTCCAGTACCATGTTGATAGATATGGAGAGAGTGGACAGCCATGTCATGTTCCTCATTTTAATGAAATTGTAATGGGATTAATCCACAGAGTCTATTTAATGATCAAAGGAATTTATTTGGGGGTTAACTCACAAGACAGAATAAAGGGATTTGTTACAGGATCCAGGAAGGGTGAGCCATGGTCCAATGTGGTTCTCTGGCAAGCTCTGCCCTGGTCTGTACCAGCATCTAAAACCACAAGGTAGTGAGGAGAGAGAGCGTGCATGTATCTCAGGTCTTAAGAGTCTCCCCAGCAGCCATGCCCCAGGGGCGTGTACCTCAAGGTGATAGGCAGGTGTAACAGCTACCTGCTACCTCACTAGTGGGGGGGATGCTTCAGGGTATGGCTCAAGCAGCCACCCACTACAGAATTGCTTTGCATTTCTTCCCATTTAATTTGATCTTGGCTGTCAGTTTTCTGTATATCGTTTTTGTTACGTTAAGTATGTCTCTTGTATCACTGATCTCTCTAAGACTTTTATCAGAAAGGGGTACTGGATTTTGTCAAAGACTTTTTCAGCATCTAATGAGATGATCATACATTTTTTTCTTTCAGTTTTATTTATATGGTGGATTACACTGACCAATTTTCATAGGTTGAACCATTCCTGCATCTCTGGGATGAAGCCTTCTTGGTCATGGTAGATGATCTTTTTGATGTGTTCTTGGTTTGCTGGTATTTTATTGAGTATTTTTGCATCAATGTCCATGAATAAAATTGGTCTGTAATTCTCTTCCTTTGTTGAGTCTTTGTGTGGTTTGACTCTCAGGGTGACTATGGCCTCATAAAAGTGAATTTGGCAATGTTCCTTCTGTTCCTATTTTGTGGAAAAATTTGAGGAGTATTCATATTATGTCCTCTTTGAAAGTCTGATAGAATTCTTCACAAAAGTCATCTGGCCCTGGGCTTTTTTTGGTTGGGAGGTTTTAATGACTAATTATATTTCTTTAGGGGTTATAGGTCAATTTAAATTGTTTATCTGATCTTGATTTAATTTGAGTAAGTGGTAGTCATCAAGAATTTGTCCATTTCTTTTAAATTTTCCAATTTTAAGGAATACAGGTTTTTGAAGTATGACCTAATGATTCTCTGGATTTCCTCAGAATCTGTTGTTATGTCTCTGTTTTCATTTCTGATTTTGTTGATTTGGATATTCTCTCTCTGCCTTTTAGTTAGTTTGGATAAGGATTTGTCTATCTTATTGATTTTTTTCAAAGAACCAACTCTTTGTTTCATTGATTCTTTGTATTGTTCTCTGTTTCTATTTTATTATTTCAGCACTCAGTTTAATTATTTCCTAAGGTCTACTCCTCTTGAGTATGTTTGTTTCTTTTTGTTCTAGAGCTTTCAGGTGTGCTGTTAAGTTGTTAGTATGAGATTTCTCCAAATTCTTTAAGCAGGCAGTTAGTGCTATGAAATTTCCACTTAACACTGCTTTCATTGAGTTACATAAATTTGGGTATGGTGTGCATTCATTTTCATTGGATTCTAGTCTTTAATTTCTTTCTGTCTTTTCTTCCTTGGCCCAGTGGTGATTCAGTTGAGAGTTTTTCAGTTTCCATATGTTTGTAGACTTCCTGTACTTTGTATTGTTGTTGAATTCCACCTTTAATCCATGGTGATCTGATAAGATACAGGGTGTTACTCCAATTTTTTGTGTCTGTTGAGACATGCTTTGTAACCAAGTATATGGTTAATTTTGGAGAAGGTTCCATGAGGTGCTAAGAAGGTGTATTCTTTTGTGTTTGGTTGAAATGTTCTGTAGATAACTGTAAGGGATTTGAGTCACAATCTCTGTTAGGTCCATTATTTCTCTGTGTAGTTTCTGTCTGGCAGACCTGTCCATTGGTGAGAGTGGGGTGTTGAATCTTCCCGCTATTAATGTATGAGGTTCAATGTGTGATTTAAGCTTTAGTAACATTTCTTTTATAAATGTGGGTGCCCTTGTATTTGGAACATAGATGCTCAGAACTGAGCCATCATCTTGGTGGATTTTTCCTGTGATGAATATATAATCTTTTCCATCTCTTTTGATTAATTTTGGTTTGAAGTTTATTTTGTTAGATATTGGTATAGCTACACCAACTTGCTTCTTAGGTCCATTTGATTGGAAAGTCTTTTTCTAACCCTTGACTCTGAAATAATGTCTATATTTGATGTTGAGGTGTGTTTCTTGTGTACAGTAGAAGGATGAATCCTGTTTTCATATCCATTCTATTAGCCTGTGTCTTTTTATTGGGGAATTGAGTCCATTGATATTGAGAGATATTAATGACCACTGATTGTTAATCCCTGTTATTTGTTGTTGTTGTTGAAGGTGGTGGTAGTGTGTGTGTATGTTTGTGTTTGTGTGTGTGTGTGCGTATGTGTCCCTTCTTTGGGTTTTGCTGGTATGAGATTATCTATTGCCTGTGCTTTTGTGGGTGTAGCTAACTTCTCAGGGTTGAAGTTTTCCTTCTAATACCTTCTGTAGGGCTGGATTTGTGGATGGATAACATTTAAATTTGATTTTTGTCATGAAATTTCTTGTTTTCTCTATCTATGGTGATTGAAATTTTTCTGGGTATAATAGTCTGGGCTGACAGCTTTGGTCACTTAGAGTCTGCAAGACATCTGTCCAGGTCTTTCTGACGCCTAGAGTCTCCATTGAGAAGTCAGGTGTAATTCTGATAGGTCTGCTTTTATAAGTTACTTGTTTTTTTTCCTTTGCAGCTGTTAATATTCTTTTTTTTTATTCTGTATATTTAGTGTTTTGATTATTATGTGGCATGGAGACTTTTTTCCTAGTCTAGTGTATTTGCTGTTCTGTATGCTTCTTTTACCTTTATAAGCATGTCCTTCTTTAGGTTGGGAAAATCTTTTCTATTATTTTGATGAATATATTGTCTGGGTCTTTGAGCAGGAATTCTTTTCCTTTTTCTATTCCTATTATTCTTAGGTTTGGTCTTTCCATAGTGTCCCAGATTTCCTGAATGTTTTGTGTTAGAATATTTTTAGATTTAACATTTTCTTTGACTGATGAATCTATTTTCTCTATTGTATCTTCAATACGTGAGATTTTTCTCTTCCATCTCTTCTATTCTGTTGGTGATACTTGCATCTACAGTTCCATATAATCTTCAAAAAGTTATTTTTAAGGTTGTTTTCTTATGCTTCCGCTGCATTGGAATGTTCAGGCCTTGCTATAGCAGGATTGTTGGGTTCCAGTGCTGTAAAATTGTCCTTTCTGTTATTTATTGTGTTCTTCTTACACTGGCATTTAGACAGCTGGATTTGGGATGCACATAGGTCTAGGAACTGGTTTCTTCATTTGTCTTTGTTGGTTTGGTGTTTTGTTCCCTTGTTTTCTGTTTCTTCTCTGGTCTTCTGGCTTAAGTAGCCAAAGGTTCTGGTGACTGGAAAGTCTTCAGGTCCAGTACGATGCCTTGGCTGGGGTTTTGGGGGCCTTTGATCCCCAGATCCAGCCTGGCCTCTGGTAAAGCTTCTGGGACTATGAGCGAGGGGGAGATCCAAGGGATGTGTATGCTTGGGATCAGGTTCTGGGGAGTGGGTCAGCTCAGCTGGGAGGTTGGTCACTCACATGTTCTTCAGACTGGTATGGACTGTACCTGGGCCTATAGAGTCTGCTGGAGTTGTGAGGAAAGGCTGACTACAGGGAGAATGATGAGGAGGGAGGGGGTGGGTGGTGGAGTGCGTCTTAGGGGAACAGAATCCAGGGGTTAGTGGCAGCAGGACTATCTTTATAACAAGCCATAACTCTTAGCCATAAACAAAGCTTCTCCCCTAACTTTTCTTCAGGCATTCATTCAGTGCCTGGGCTAACATCTCTCCAAGATGTTCATAAGAGGAGAAAAAAAAATTCTCCAAGTGAAAGGAGACTGAAAGCTGCTGTTCACAGCCAGGAGTATCTCAACCAAAGAAGACATAAATTATGTAAACAACCCCTTTAAAAGAGGTATTGATGTTTACCTAAAGCTAGAGATGTCAGACATTCCATCCAATGCCTGCTGAGCTTCTTCCATTCATTCACTCTGCTAATCTCTCTCAGTGGAACACTGTTCAGGGAAGGTCAAATTGATATTTCATTTTTCTTTTTCTTTCTCCTGAAGTTCATCAAAGGGAAATCTCTATCCACTGCACCAGGCTTCTTTCCCCAATGTAGACATGGTAACTAGAAAAAATTGACTGAGACAAACATAGGAACAGGTGTGTCATGCTTTACTGTAACATAGTCTGGCCTCAACACAAACTGGAAGACAGAGAGATGGCCTCAAAATGGCCATTCTCCAGTTAAATATTTTCTGTAAGAGAAATGATTGGAAATCCTTTATGGCCAGGTTTTCATGGACCTCCACCAAGACACTTCTCTTTGCAAGAATTGAAGTAACAAAAGAAGAAGTTAAGAGGCATCTTGGGTTTTCTACACTCTGGACATCTCTTGACTCTGAGAGGATCAACATCCCTCTCTTTACTTGGCACCTCCTAATGCTTCTACTGAATCTCAAGAAAAAGAGCTTCAGCCCTCTCTTGAGCCTTCAGGATGCTCTCAGTGAAACCTCATACCTCAGGGTAAAGCAAATGTTCCTTCCTCTAAGAGAGGCAGCCAGATGGAGGATGTTAGAGTACAGGTACTCACATAAGTGGATGATATTTAATAATATGTATTTGATAGTTTTATGTCAACTTCGCACAAGCTAAAGGCATCTAAGAGGTGGGAACCTCAAATAGAAAATGCTTCCATAAGACCAAGTCATAGGCAAGCCTATAGAGCATATTCTTAATTAGTGATCAATAGAGGAGGGCGCAGCCCACTGTGGGTGGTGCCATCCCTGGGCTGGTGGTCCTGGGTTCTGTAAGAAAGCAGGCTGAGCAACCATGAAGAAGCAGCCAGTAAGTAGCACTCCTCCATAGTCTCTGGATCACTCCTGCCTCCAGGTTCCTGCTCTGATTGAGTTCCTGTCCTGACTTCCTTCAGTTATGGATTAGGATGTGGATGTATGAGTTAAATAAACCCTTTCCTCCTCACATTGTTTTGGTTATGGTTTTTTTGTCACAGTAATAGTAACCCTAAGACAGTGCAAATGAAAATGGGGTAACTATCCAGAGTCTCCAGATAAACTTTATAGTAGATTCCAGACTTTGCCTTAGCCTTTGGCCTTTCCTAGAAGGATGCTCAGCTGATCCTTGCTAGCTCCTGCATTTCTATAAAGAATAAAACATAATGACAGCTGGGATTGAGGCAGATGGGGCATTTGTTAGAAGCACAGATAACATCAATCTAGGATACGAAACAATCCCCTTTCACTGCTCAATGGGGATTATAATAGTGAAGGGGGAATAAATAAGATCTATTGGAAGGATGCAAAGAGAAGAATTGTGCCAGTCAATTATAACAGAAGCAGAGGACTCACCCAGGGAAAGGGAGAAAACTCTTCTATGTTTTACAGCAGGTTTGATGAATCTTTCTGTAAATACATCAATACTGACCCCATATCTCCTGAGGGAAGACATCCCTGGACAGACAGCATTTCATTACCCAGTTGGTTTTCAATACAAGGAGAATTCTCCAAAAAGCTATAACTAGAACCCCAAACCAATATAAACGAATGGGTAGTTATGGCTTTTGCTGTCTTTAACAATAAAGTTCCAGAAAGAAGAAAACACAGGAAAGAGGCAAGCCAAAATGATGATGGCCATGATTAAGAGTGTCCCTAATAAAAGCCAGAAAATCAGGAGAAAGCCAAAGGAGGGACTTTTCTTTAAATGGAAGGAATTGGAGTGCTGGGTGAAGGACTAAGTTCCTAAAGGGTCTCCTGTTGTCTTTGCAAATGAACCTACTCTGCTCCCTGGCACTAGAAGATTGAATGCCCTTGCTCTCACAGAAGGATTTAGATAACCAAAGCCCTGGTGGCACAAAGGGAAACAGATTGTGACTGAGGAGCACTAGAGAGGCTCTCATTGCCACTGTCCAGAGATATACTCTTCTTGGAGGAACCTGCATAGCTCTTGACCTAATGGGCTAGCAAAGTCAACTTTCTTTAATAGGGATGCTTTACCCTGTTCCACCTGTGTCTGTGAGACAACCCTTTTCTCAATTTGAGATTATTAGCAGAATGGATGGGATCCTATACTGTTATTCTGGCCACCCCTACAGGTATATAAAAATTACTAAGATGCCGGGCGGTGATGGTGCATGCCTTTAATCCCAGCACTTAGGAGGTAGAGACAGGCAGATCTCTGTGAGTTTGAGGCCAGCCTGGTCTATAGAGAAAGTTCCAGGGCAGGCTCCAAAGCTATACAGAGAAACCCTGTGTTGAAAAACCAAAAAATATTTACTAAGGAGCTGGAGAAATGGATCAGAGGTTAAGAGTATGGGCTGCTCTTGTACAGGACCCAGGTTCTAGTCTTAGTATCCATATAGGTTACAACTTTCTGTAACTCATGTTCATGGGATCTGATGCCCTCTTATGGCCTTTATGAGTACCAGGCATGAATTAGGTACACATACATACATACAGACAAAGCACTCATACACATAATAATAATACAAAATAAATCATTTTAAAAATACAGCGGTCATTAGCTGATTCCACCTCTGTAATATCAAACCAATCATCCAAGGAGCTCACATTCCAAATGAATCCAGGCAAATGCCTCAGTAAAAATATTCCTGTGAATCAGTGGAGGACCTGAGACATCTCCATAATCAAATGGATAAGTCGATATCCATACTATCTCCTGGTATTATACCGCCATCTTTAACCATTCTATTCCCTTTCATGTTATAGTTGTTGAAATAAATGGTCTGAATTTCTTTTAAATTTTACCAAATCCTTCTGCTTATGTGCTTCTACATGGAGGTGGTACTCTGTGTGATTAGCATTGGGCCACCTACTTACAAGGAAGTACATGGCCCAATTCTTCTGAGCTTCCAGCCCTTAAAAAGATGTAAAAAATGCACTTAGATATATGCTCTACTCTTGAACTAACTCCACCTCCAATTTTCCTTCTCAGTGTGCCATTATTCCCACACTTAACTTGGAACTCACCCACAAAAATTTCCTTTCTACTTATAAAACAAAGGGGTTTCAGATCTCTGAATGGGAAATCTTACTAGTGTTTCTTTGGTAGGAAACCTTAAGTTGATTAATCATTCAACTAGATCTGATCTTAAGGACATTTACAAACAGTCTTTGAAAACTACTTACTTTTCTTTGCTGCTTATTCTTGCGACCTCTTCTGACTTGTCCAACAGTTGGTGTGACCCTCTTTCTGGGGCAAGCCCAACCCTGAACCATCCTAAGTTACATCTTATGACAAACATCTACTAAGGATAGTTGTTTCCCCTTGCTATTACTGTAGCTCTCCCTAGCTCCTGTGGGATCATAAAGAGATACTCTCTGTATTTACAAAGAGTGGACAATCAAGCAGTGAAAGAACCAAAAATAATCTCCTTGTTTTGAGCCAGCTTAGCAGCACAAAGGTCAACTATATTCTGCCAGCTTTGGAGATATGATCTTGTCATTTTGCCTTGGGTCCCAAAAGTACATCTTAATATTTATCAAGACAGTTGAACTTACATTGAATCTCAGACAACTGCACTTTACATTTCCCACTCACAAGCCAAACTCTCTAATTTACTCCAAGACCTCTCCTGGATTTGTGAACAAAAGACTTATTTAATATTGCTTTCTTCTTATGTACCTGCTCTCTAGGTTATACAGCACCAGGCCTTTCTAATAGCTTTGCAAAATACTCCTTTAACTTTTCCAAGACAAAAAAGGATTCACCATCACTCATTGAGTAGCTCCCTTCATTACACTGGGAAGAACTTTAACTGGGCTTCTTGGGGCAGTTGGCTTGGCAGTAGGAGCATGCAACAGCCACTGTCAGTAGAGACAGCCACAACTCTCAGGGGAACTTGCTCAGATTCAGTAGGACCCCTTGTGGGAATGGCTCTCCCACATAGCAAAGCCTTAGATCTACCTATGAAAAGACATCAAGAAACACAGAGAAAATGAAGTTATATGAATAAATCTGAAAAAGTCTAACAAAGTGTAAAAATATCCTCCAGAGAAGAAAACCAGGTGAGACCCAGGTAAAAGCTGTTAGTCCTAGGCTGGAAAGATTAGAAGCTCTCAGCAGTCCTTCTCTTGGGAGTATCTACTCTCCCTGATTCTCCTGTATGCTCTTGGTCCTTCCCTCAACAAACTTATATGGAGTCTATCTCTTCTATAATCTAAGTCTAAGTACAGATGATTCTCCACCAACAAATACCACTGGGAACAACAAAACAAGCAAAAGGGGACAATGGTTTGGCCCTGGATCAACAGGCTGAGCAATTTCCCAGATGGCCTTGGGAAACATTACAGCTTTAGGGAAATGATAGGACATATCATCTCTGCACTACTCTGCTCTATATCCCTAACCAGTAAGAAGCAGCAGCAGATATTGATCTTTCAACTCCCTTAACAAACCAGGGAGTAAACATCTCTCAGGATGAGGTTGAGGCAGCAGTTTGCAAGGATAGCTTTAGCATCTCAGGTAGCATCTGGCTTCTGCCACATATAAACTCATTCCAACCAAGCAACATCAGCTCCGTCCCAGTCAACTGCCCCTTTGTGGTTAGTTTGCAGTTAAACTCACCTTGGAACAAGAGCCAATGAGCCAATTCAGTCTGAACCAATGTTAGGTACATGTGCAATAAGAAAAACTGTGTCTCCAGCATGAACTTTTAGGGAAAATTCCCTATTTACTATTCTATGTCTATGCATGAATGGACATGTGTATGTCAAATGCATCATGGGGCAGGACAAGTAGAGTAAACACAGACTTATTTATATGACCTAAACTTATCAACCAAAACAAGAAAACACTCATACTCTACCCCTAGCAACCAACTCCTCACCCACAACATCCATAAAAAGAAGTCCTGAGAAATACCCTGAGTTCTTGAGCAATCTCACTCATATCCACCAGTCCATTGTAGTGTATCTACCTTGTACTTCTGCTTTTAAAGAAATCTCTTGGGCTAGAAAAATAGATCGGTGGGTGGAATCACTTGCTACTCAATCAGGAAGAGACAGGGTTGGGATCCCAGCACCCACAACAGTCTGCTAACAAACACCTGTAATTTCAACTCAAAAAGGCCTGATGCCATCTCTGGCCTCCATGGGCAACCCTACCAGAGACATGCAAGCATTAAAATTAATTAACCAGAGACATTAAAATTAACAAAATTTTTAAAAATGAAAGAAGAAAGACCCTACTATTTTGCTCCTTGTGTGTGCTTCTTTATTCTTTGAATAAGCCAGGATTCTGGATACAGTCAGCCCAGATAAGGACTCCTGGTAATAGCATCATGAGAGGGAGAGCTGTGCTGAGAGGGTATGAAAGCAAGTGATTGCATGTCAAACCAGGAGAGAGGGAGGTCTGGTAAAATCAGATTCAGGATTTTATAACTGTCTTCTTCACAGCTTGGTGGTACATGCCTATAATCCTAGACCTTGGGAGATTGATGTGAAAGAATTGAGGCTAACCTGGGATATAAGTTAGTTCCAGACCAGCCTGGGCTACCGTGTGTGACTTTGTCTCAAAAAACAAAATAAAAGTTAACACAACAAAACAAAAAAGAAACAGTGCTTAGCTGGTAAAGGTACTTGTCCTCAAGCCTGTAGATTCCTGAAGCACACGTGGTAGAAGGAGATAAATTGACTCTTGAAAGTTGACCTTCACACAATTACTATGGAATTTACAAACACACACACACACACACACACACACACACACACGAGAGAGAGAGAGAGAGAGAGAGAGAGAGAGAAGCACATGTAATACTACAATGGAAAACCCATACTAGGCCTCTTGCAAGAACTAGTAAGTAGTCAGAGAATAACTATTAGGTACTACTTTGGATTTATTTATTTATTTTTGTTTGTTTTTTAAAAGGGGTCTCTGTAGTGGACAGCTGTTTGAGCCATGCCCTGAATCACTGCCCCTAGTGAGGCAACTGTAGCTGTTTCGCCTGCCTATGACCTTCAGGTACTGGCCTCTGGGATATTGCCATCAGGGATCCTTAAGACCTGGGATGCATGTATGCCCTCTCCTTTTGGCTACCTCATGGTTTTGGATGCTGAGATCTTGGACCAAGCTGTTCAGCATGGGACATAGCTCAGCTTTCCTGGAGCCTATGATAAATCACCTGTGGTTGTGAGTTTACCCCCAAATAAACTCCTTTGACTCTGTGGATTAATCCCATTATGTGGCACCCAACATGGGGCACGACCCTGAGATTAAGCGTCTCATGTGCTACTAACTGAGATGTATAGTATAATATACAATATGACAACAATCCTAAATATGTATCAATATATAAAATAACCTAAACAGAGGTAGAACATATGTACAGTATGACAAATAAAATTTTACATTTGCATCAATATACAAAACATTTCAAATAGAAGTCAAAATATATGTACATTATAACAAATATAGTTCTATATTTGTATCAATATACAAATTATCTTAAATAGGAATACAGAAATAGTTTACATCTGTATCAATATACAAGAATTCATAACAGTTCAAATTATCTAAGGCTGATATTTTACTAAATTAGTTTACTAATATATACAATAATCTACCTTAATATCCTATACCCATCTATTCCCCTTTTTCTTTTCTTAAGGGGAATAATGAGTCTAATATTTTCTCCCACCTCCAACCTATAACCATTATCCATAATCTCACCATGAAGCTCAGGCTGGCCTTGAACTTGCAATAATCCCCCTGCTTCATCTTTCAGAGTTCAGGGATTACTGGCATCTAATAACTTATCAAGATTTAGACTACATTACTTAAGGCTCTTCACAATGCTGTCACTCTACAGATTACACAAAAATTAACAGGGAACCCTAAGGGCCCCTCAAATCACATCCCATCAAAGCAGTGACTGGTAGTGCTGTTGTCCACATAGGTAAATCTAATGGTCAGTAACCCTTGCTCCCTTCCATCCTGAGCACATAACTCTACTGTGGAAATTATGTTCTTCAGCTCAGAATTCCAGGTGCTGTGAATGAAGTAAGAATGCCTTTACTCCTCCCAAGTGAAAGAGAATCTGAGTGTCTACCACAGTCCCAAAATCTTCTTCTAGTTTCTGTCCCTTGTGGTAGTTTGAATGTAATTGGTCCTCATAAGCTTAAAGGGAGTGGCACTATTAGGAGGTGTGACTTTGTTAGAGTAGCTGGGGCCTTGTTGGGGGGGAAGTGTGTCATTGTAGGGGTGGGTTTTGTGGTCTCCCTTGTTCAAGCTTTGCTCAGTGTGACATCCAGTTCATTTCCTGTTACTTGAAGATCAAGATGTAGGACTCTGCGCTCCTTCTCCAGGACCATGTCTGCCTGCATGCTGCTATGTCCTGCCATGATGATAACGAACTAAATTTCAGAACTGTAAGCCATCCAAATTAAATGCTTTCCTTTATAATAGTTACTGTGGTCATGGTGTCTCTTCACACCAGTAGAAATCCTAATGAAGCCATCCCTGAATCCTGATTTCTACCTTCTTCATCTAGCTTCATCAACTTTCCTCTGTCCAAAGAGGACCTAGTCCCAGGACATCAAATAATACTGAATGCTGTGAGCATCAAGATGTGCACTGGGGAGCATGGTTTGTACGTGAACTTCCCAGCCCAGTTAACACCTCTTTTCTACTAAAAACAACCCAGCCTGAGCATAGGGATGGTGAAGGGACCAGAGTGAGAAGACTGTATTTTCCAACTTTCTCATTACCCTTCTCACTTTTCAAGGTCTGGGGACACACAGAGTCTATCCAACAGCATGTATGCTTTACATTACAGAAGTTGAAAAGTGTGGAAATGAGGGAAACAGGGATGGGAGATGGAGAGAAGCGGAGAGGGAGAACTGAGGAGTAGGAAGGGGTGTTGGTAGGAAACATCTGTCAAGATAAACAAGAGTTCTGCTGAATTTCATTAGTTCTGTGGTTCAGATTAACCAGTCTACCAAAAATGAGGTAACCAGACAACTAGATTCTAACCATTGTTTTAGTTTGGGTTCTAGTGCCACAGTAAACACCATGACCAAACACAACTTGCAACTTGAGATAGAAACAGTTTATTTGGCTTACGGATAAGTCCATCATCAATGGAAGCCAAGTCAGGAACTCAAGGCAAGAGCTTGAAACAGAAACCATTGAAGAATGCTGTTTATTGGCTTGCTTCCAGGCTACCTTTCTTACACAGCCCAGTCCCACAAGCCTATAGATGGTACCACGAGAATAGGCTGGGGTCTCCCACATCAATTAAAAAATCAATTAAAATGTCACACAGGCATGCCCAAAGGCCAAAGTGAATGAGGCAATTCCTCAACTGAGGCTCTTCCCAGGTGTGTCAAGTTGACAATCAAGGGTAGTCATCACCCCTCTGGCTCGGGATCAAGGACACATGAGAAAACCCATAGAAACAACTAACCTGGCTCAGAGGAACGCACAGTCTGAACCAACAACCAGGGAGCCTGCATGGGACTGACCTAAGCCCTCTACATACATGTGACAGTTGTGTAGCTTGGTCTACTTGTGGGACTCCTAACAATGGGAGCAGGGACTGTCCCTAATGCTTTGGCTGGCTCTTGGGAACCTATTCCTCATACTGAATTGCCTTGCCCAGCCTTAATACAAGGGGAGGTGCTTAGTCCTACTGCAACTTGATATGCCATGCTTGGTTGATATCTATGGGAAGCCTGCCCTTTTCTGAACAGAAGTAGAGGTGGATTGGATTTGGGGTGGGGGGAAGGGGGAGAGGGGAGGGGGAGGAGTGAATGGAAGGAGAGGAGGAACGGAAAACTGAGGTCAAGATGTAAAATAAAGTAAGAAAATAAAGAGAGAGAGAGAGAGAGAGAGAGAGAGAGAGAGAGAGAGAGAGAGAGAGAGAGAGAGAAAGTACATATTAAAAAAGAAGAATAGCCATCACAGCCGTCTTACCCACTGTCAGGAAAGAATTATCCCTCGGTCAGAACCAGGTGATTGTCACTGCTTATGACACACATAAGCATTAGATTTAGGTCTTCCTAAACTGAAGACACAGGTCTTTTTTGACTTACTGTATTCTACCAGCTCATCTAGAAAACTTCTCTAGTCATCCCACTAATGAGAGGCACAGGAGTAAAATTCAACAAGACTATTAATTTGTTTTTTCATCAATGTGTTTCAGGGTTTAATTTATATCAAGTAAAATTTATCCTTGATGCAGATCAATTTCTTTTGACAACATACATATAACTCTGCTTAAACATCAAATTAATTTTCCCCAGAAAATTTCCTTAAATATCTTTCTCAGGACATCAAGATCCACCCTAAAAAATCTGGGATCTGATTCCCTGACTACAGGTTAGATTTTCAGAAAAATAGAACAACCGGGTGGATTCTTGGCATTTCTTTTCATCTTCTACTCAATGACCATGAGATGTATCTGTGATTTGCACTTATTAGATATTAATTGCTTCTATTGTTGAGTATCTGATTATTTGACATTAGTAGCCATTTCTGGTTCCTGGACATTGGGGTCATTTTAATTAAAATATTTGTGATTTACTGAATAGTAATTTACTTTTCAGGTTGCTGTTGAGGGTGTTTAACATGATGTAAAATTGTTTTCATGGTTGTAATTAAAGCTGCTGTAACTCTGTTTGCAAAGTACATTATCTTTGTTTTATAGTCATGATCCTGAAAAGGAATGCCTTGTCTGATGCCATTGAGAAGAGTTCTAGAATCATCAAGAAGCGAAAGTTTGTATGATTCAGCATCTCTGAACATGTACACCAGATGCTTCAGTTTGCAGAGGGATGGAGCCAAGGATTTCCTATGAACTAATCATTATATGTAATTGATATATTTAGTATGTTTATACCCTAGCAATTGAAATGATTGGCAGCTGTTCTAGTTTGTTTTTATGTTGCTGAAATATGAGATAAGCACCAAAAGCAACTTAGGGAGGAGGAGGGTTTATTTAATCTTACAAGTTGTAGTCCATCATCCATCCACAGAAGTCAAGGCAGGAGCTTGAAACAGTAAACATGGTGGAACATTGCTTACTGGCTTGCTCCCAGGCTCATGTTCAGCTACCTATGTAGCCCAGGACCACCTGCTTAGGGATGGTTCCACCCATAGTGGGCTGGGCCCTCCTCCATCAGTTAACAATCAAAAAATGTCCCACAGACATGCCTATAGGTTAATCAGATCAATCAGGTAGAGACAATTCTTCAATTTCAATTCTCTTCCAAGGTGCCTTTGACTTGTGTCAAATTGGCAGCTGAAACTCATTAGGAAAGCAGCATTGCGCATAAATAAAAACAATATAAAATCACTAATCATACTGTAGTTGGCAAGTAGAATGGAAAATAGGTACAGAGGAATAGGTACTGGCTGCTGAGCACATTGTCCCTGTAACCTAATGTCAGGTAGGTCTCTAAAAATCCCTAATTAGAGTGCCAAGTACAACCTGGTTCCATAAGGGTTCCCATCTGTGGGTATTCATAACCAAGTGGCATAGAGAAGATTTAGGCAACATGGGACACCTGTTCTTCTTCTCTGTGACTGATCAAGTAATGGACATAAAGAACTTGGCTAAAATAGAGCCAATGGAAGCAAATTCAAAGAAATACCACCAAGGAGCTCAAATGTAAATTTGAGAGTTTCTGAGGAAAATTTTAGGTACGAACTGTGACATTAGATTCAAATCAGCAATCCATAACTCACTGGGCTACAAAGAGAGAAAGGGGGTGAACTGTTATTGATCATTCCTGGAATGCAAGAAAGGTAAAAACCCTACGGAAGTAAGTGCCTTCATTTTCTAGATTGATTTTATATCCAGAAAACTGCACAGAAAGGGTAGGTGTACATCCCTCAAAGTTCCTCTTATCATCTGCCATTAGTGTGGCACTTTGCCGGAAGAGTGAGCCAATGCTGGCGTATTGCTATTAACCGAAGTCTCCACTTTCTATTAGCTGTCACTCTTAGCATTAGATAGTCTTCAGGTTGTGACAAACCATATAATGGCATGAGTCTGTGATGTTGTCACAGTGATTTCACTGCTCTGGGAATCTGCAGGACCCTACCTGTTCATCCTTCCTCCTTTCCCTCCAGGTCTTTCTAGCAATGCACTTTTTGTTTTGATTATTAGTTATTTTAGAGTTTATAGTACATATTTTTAATCCAGTACAGTCAATCTGCAGTTAATATTATTAGTTCAGTAACAATATAGAACCTTGTGAGAATACACTGCCATTTACAGCTCTCAGCTTTTAATGAGTGTTGTTATAATTTCCTCCAGTCTCTAGTCCCTTGTGTTGACCCAGCTTGCCATGTGCTATTATCTTCTTTCTAAGAGAAAAACTTAAATTATGCCTTATTTCTTCATTATTTCTTTTAATTTTTGATATTATAATTACATTTTCCCCTTCTGTTTCCTCCCCCAAAACTTCCTATATACCTCTCCTTTCATTTAAAGTTTTTTGTGTGTTGAAGTTCTACTAGTAATTCTTTGAATATTTAAAATGTCTGAAAACAGCTTTGCTTTCCTTTTGTGATATTGAGCTCTCTAATGGCAAACAGTTTTTGCTTTTATTACTTTAAAGTTACATTCTGCTGTCTTCTAGCTTCCATGGCTGGTGACAGCAAACCTGACTAGAGTCAATTGCTGTTGTTACATAACTTTTTACCTCTTTTGTCTACTTTTCAAGCTTCTTTTTCTTAGCCCTGATTTATGTGTTCTCTGGGTGTAGGTTTGTCCATGTTTGTTTGTCTGACCCTTTGTGTATATGTGTGTATGCATGTGCACTGCATGTGTGTGTGTGTCTGTGTAGTTCATTGAAACTTTTAGATTTGTTTTTAGTTTTCAAATATTGGAGAATATTGAACATTTAAAGAAACTTTTTCCCTTAATTTTTTTTCTGTGCCAACCTTTACCGGATCCAATGTCTCCTCTATTGGACTCCAGTTATTTCTGGATTGAGCTATTTGATGTGTTCTTCACATTCACGTGCATTTCATTTTGTTTAGTTCTAATTGCTTTGTCCTAAGGTCACTATGTTTCTGAAGTATATAATTCATTCTTACCCACATCTAGGAGACTTCCCGCTTTATACCGGATTTTCCATTCCTACTCTCGAGAAGCTCAACTGAAGTGTATGGAATCCTCCCAATCATATAAGGGTCATAAATTGTAGAAGTTGTATTTTAATTTCATCAGCAGCAGGGTCATAAAGAGATTGAGAATTATAATTATTTTCACCATCGTCCATAGTAGAGTGTGGTGTTCTTCTGGTTCAAAAATCTAAATCTACTAGAACATTAGACTTTTTCATTTACTTACTATTTAAAAGTATATTAAAACTTTAAAAAAATACTCTCTCTCTCTCTCTCTCTCTCTCTCTCTGTGTGTGTGTGTGTGTGTGTGTGTGTGTCTGTGTTGGCCCATGTATGGGGTAACTTTATCAACTGAGCTATCTCATGGGACCTAAAAATGTATCTTAAGGGAAAAAATCAAATGGCATTATGTTTTGCTAACACAATTTCTATTTGTTTTTTTCTAAGGTTCGTAGACGTAGCTAGATCTATGGGTATTTTATACTTCTGAAATGAATGCAAATTGGAAAGCCTTTTTCTTGGGAACATAAAAAAATTGAGGCTAGTTTCTAGCATAACATTTGTGACATCTCTGATTTTTTGTGACCTATTCAATAACATTATTAGCTTTGAAACTGCTCTGTTTCTTTTAGAGTCTCTGACTCCCATCATTAGGTGTCTCTTATTAAGCAAGGTTTTTTTTCTATTTTCATCAGACCAAAAAGAGTGCGTTGACCTTTAAGGAGAGAAGAGACTCTGTTCATATCTTGAGGCCCTCATGTTTATCTTACTTCAAAGAGACAGCTCTTCATGGAAGGGCTTTCAGCCGAACCACAGACCAGTCATAGTTGCAGACAGCAGGATGGCAAGATGCTTATCTTGGTGTTTGAAGCAGGTTTTATTGGGAAGAGCTGTGGTTTATGCTTTATAACATAGGATGTCGTCATGTATGAAAACGACATACTGTACACATGGTATTCATAAAGCCCACAGCATGTCATCTTTGGCTGCATGTTCAACTGCACTCAGAGGACACACACACACACACACACACACACACACTTATTGAACTCTTACTATGTGCCAGAAACTGTTGTGATTTTTATGTTAATTTAGTTGTGCCTTCTGATAAGCCTACAGTAAAATAGTTTAATGAGTCTCATGTTAAGTAGACAAAGAATTTAAATACTGTTTCCAAGGTAACAAATGGCAGAGTCAAAATCTGAACACTTATAATTATATTGTAGGTCCTGAACTCGTGCACTATTCTGGCTTTTGTTTTATTAATTAATGATTTTGTTCAAAATAACTACTCAGTCACAAACTGTTATGGATCAGCAGCAGGGAGAGCTGAGCGTGAATATGAGCATATGAATATCTGCAGGTCTAAGCTGAGCATGTAAATGTGTATGTATATGTATAGATCTAAGTGTATGCATCTTTATATGTGGTGTTTGAGCACGCAAGAGGTATATATATATATATATATATATATATATATATATATATATATGTTTGTTTTGAAGTAATATGCCTTAATACATACATACATACATACATACATACATACATACATAACTATATAATGTGATAAGGAAAAACTCTCACAAAGCATGTTTCCATAAGGAAAATGCATAAGCTTGTTAGAGAAAAATTATATGGCTAATTCAGAGAAACATTCTTAATCACAAGTAACCTAAGCATTGCAGTTGAAGTTATAATGACTTTTTCTCTATTTCCCATGGATGCAAAGGCCTTGAGAAGCGGACAAAGCTGATGTGACAGAGTCAGAGACAGAAGGAACTGCTTCTCTTCTGTAGGCTGTGTGGGAGCAAGAAAGGAAGAGGATGAGACCTAGGAGGGATCAGGACTCAGAGAAGGACATGTCTGCCTGGAGACCAGGAAGCCAGAAACCTTGGCTACCAGCTTCTGATTGGATTACACAGATATCTGGCTTCCATTTACCAAAGGCAACTGAGTGGTTGTGACAAGACGTCCAAGTATCACCAGCTGCTTCTCAGTATTGAATGTCAGTCACTCCTCTCAGCGATGCTGTGGATGTTGTGCAGGAATAAAGGGAGACTACTCCCCTACTTCAACAGTAGAAGCTGTCTGCTGTCTTCTGCTTCCAGCTGGGGTGGAGTCTCATCAATAGGGCTTAGTATCTGGAGGCCTCTCCCTTCATTAGCTACATCTTTTAGGGTCCCCTCATCTCTTAGGCAGTTAGAAGAAGTGAGTGTCCTGGAGACATCTTCATTTAGTAACTGAACTTCCATGTATGCAGCATATGTGCCAGTGAACACTGGAGCTAGGACTACTTGGGGGAAATTAACATGCTAATTGTATTATAAGATGTTGCAGATAATGTGTACAATTGTGAGTGCCTGGTATGGTTTAACTTGTTCTGGGGTGGGGGGTTGTTAGAGGGGAGAGCTGAGATGTTTTAATTTAGAGGTACAAATGACACGGAAAATGCTTCCTTTAGGAGTCTCCCCAGACTCATTGGGGGTGACCCCTCCCCTTATTTGGAAGAGGAAGAACTTTTCCCAAGTCCCACCCATACCATAAGAAACTATCCTGTGATGCTCAGGACCAGGCTGGGGAGTGGAGAATGAGTTCCTTGTTATAAAAAAAAAAAATAACTGGGATTTGATTAGTCACCTAGAGATACATCTAAGTAGAGCTATTCTGGGAAAAGAAATGTCATTTTGGATGAAGTGGAGGGGTGGGATTACAAAAATGGCCCTCTGGGTCTGTCATCATCCATCCTTATACTATGATCCTCATCTTCAGTTTATTTAGGACCATGGATTCTTTCTTCATTGCTCTGCCAAGGTATAACTCCTAGGGAACATGAGAGTCAGCCCCAAAGTCAAACACATAGGTTAGTAAGAGAGAGAAGGCAGACTATGAGTGAGGAAAATAACTCCTCTGCCTCTCCATTCATCTGGCTCCCTTGGGACAAGACTGAGTAGTAGACAAACTATGAGCACATGTGGGTCGGTTAGGGACATGTCAGCAAGAAGAAAGAGCAATAACAACAATGGGCTTGTCTTTCTCTGTAGTAAGTCTGGAAGTAGGTCACTCTGTGTCAATGATTTAGGAACAGATGGCTTACACCTCTCCCTTCTTGATCATCCTCACATGGTTTCCATCCCATAGGGCACTGAGAGCACAAAGCTGGAAAGGAAATGGGGATTGCTTTAAGTTCAATTTGTCACTGTTTAGCAAAAATTATTGCTTCAGATGTTCAAATTATTTCCTTTACCTTTCTGGATAGAGAGATACTTCAAAAGCTATTCTTAAGTGCAAAAATGCTGGCCAAGGCAATGTCTGACTTAGCTTTTCCAGTTGAATTGGTAATAGGTTCTCAGCTGAGACTACCTGCTTTGAAAATCAGCTGCATAATTAGCCATTCTCATCTGGTGCATGTTGGGGAGACTGCTTATATATCTCAAGAGAATGCTCTGGTAGGGGATTTTGGAAGGACTGATATCAATCCTTACATTAAGCCTAAATGAACTAGACACTTCATGAAACAGTATTTTGCACACTATATTAACAAAAAATAAGCCTGAGTACATACTGATTAAAAGAGATGAATTTTAAGAAGAAAGGGAAAATGATTACCAAATAAACACTGACTGTAAAAGTTATAGAGAGGTTATATTAATATCTGAGAAAATAGTTTTTTTTAGGTGGGGCATCCTGCAGAAGTAGACTTTGTACCCAAGTTGTAGTTGGAGATTCTAATGACTCTAATGCTTCATTCTCTGTAATAATAGAGCCATTGTTATTATATATTAACGGAGACTATTGGGGTCCAGCCCCTAATAGTCTCTTTTCCAGGGTCCATGGAAGAATCTATCAACCAGCTGAGAATCTATTCTTAAGGTCGGCGAATCTATGTACACACACAAAGCTCTTTGGTCCATTTGCTTTAATTCTCCACATCGTCTCTTGCTTTACAGTTATATATCCCAAAAAATCACAATCCTCCCCTCTACCCAGGACACTCAGCCTGAATTTCCTCAGGCAGTGATTGTCCGCTATCAGGATCAAATGGAGGGGTGATAAGAATCACAAAGAGGGGCAATAGTTGTTAATTACCATTTGCAACCCAAAGGGGAAGTGACTAATGAATTAACTAAAGGCAAAATTCGGGTAATATCTAAGAAGAGGGATCTTATGTGCACAACTATAATCTTAAATGTGTTTGGTAAAAAATGTTAAAAATCTGTAAGTTGCTAGGTCAATGGGAGAAAATAAAACTGCCTTCCTTTTTCCTGTGGCTCTAAGCTATCTACTGTTTTTCTACAGGGTGGGGGAAAGTGTACTCAGTCGTTAGTGTACAGCTAGATGCATCTGGTGGTAGTTAAAGGGAGGTCTGGAACTAAAGGTAAGATCTGGCAAAGGAGGAAGTTAAGCTTAAATGGCACATCTGCCAGGCCTTCTCAAACAGGTAGTCTGGATGCTTAAGTCTGTTCTAGAGAATACTGAGGTATCTCTGATAAGGTACTTTCCTCCAACTGGGGATGAACCTGACTGCATGTTGCCAATGATGATAATTACAGGGAGGCTTGAACTGGGGGTTCTGGCTGAGCATAGCTGTCAGCACAGAAGGTTATCTAAATATTCCTAGAAGTGGTTAGGTAAGGAGTTAGAGGTCTAAAGTTAGTAAGGCTGTAAGAAGGAAGGGTCTGAGCTAAATTGTATAAAGCTATTACTTAATGTCCACCTGACCTAGGCAGTGTCCCCTTATGGAATTTACCTTAAGTCAGGAGAATTGTATGTGGGCTACTATCACTGTTAGTCCTGAAAGTTGGGCACTCACCTGGGTAGTGTTTCCTGTAGTCCTTGAAAGTGGCTAAGGGAGATATCTAATTCCAGAGAAAGCCTTTCCTGAGGCTGTTCTCCAAATACGTGGAATGTGTATGTCCAGAGAGTGATCAGTCCACACTGTTAGCCTTCTTAGGGAAAAGTCAATTGGGAAAACTATGAAGGCACACATGATTTTCATAACAGAATACAGCTGATATATAACAAGCCAAGTAACACCAAAAACTCATTGGAATTTGGCTTCCTCTGGAGGAATTCACTGATCCCTCCAGGTAGTGACCAGCTGAGTTCTTATGAAATATTCCTGTGGCTTGCAGCAATATATATGTATATCTTATGTAAGTTCTGAACAGAATTATCAAGGCATATGTAATAATCAAGACATACAAAGCTCATCAAGTTGAGGCAGAACTGACTGAGCCCCTCCTCCTGTATCAAGGCTGGGTGAAGTAATCAAGCATGGGGAATAGGTTCCCAAAAGCCAGCTAAGTGCCAGGGACAGGTCCTGATCTCACTGCCAGGATCCCTACAAACAAACCAAGCTACACAACTGCCCACACATGCAGAGGGCCTAGGTCAGTCCCACACAGGCTCCCTAACTGTTGGTCCATCATAACCTTGACCCCCTGACTCCTACAATCCCTCCTCCCTTTCTTCAACTGGAGGTGCCATGCTTTATTCAAGCCCATGGGAGGACTGCCCCTTTCTGAATGGAGACAGAGAAAGAGTGAATGGGGAGGGGGGCAGACCGGGAGGGGGGCAGGAAGAGAGGAGTGAGGGGAAATTGTGGTCTGTATGTAAAATAAATGTTAATTTAATTAAAAAAATGTACAACGCATAGCATGTGATAGCAATACAATGCAAATACTGTTAAGGGCATATGGTGGAGATGCTGTGGTAACAGAGTATATGTTGAGCCATAAAATAAGTCAAGAAATTTGAAAGAATTGACATTACACAGGCTATTCATAGGTTATAGAAGTTAGAAAACAGAAAGAACATAGGTGGGGTAATCCCCAGATGGTAAAAATTAAGCCTGACATTCAGAGTGTTAAAGAGAAGAAATAGTTAAAACAAACACACATTTGAACAGGACTGTAATTGAAGCTTGTGTATCCTAATTTGTGCATACTACTAAAGTAATCATTAAAATAAGAAATCCAAACTTGCACATTGTCGGCACTTGGGAGGCAGAGACAGCAGAACACAGGTCACTTAGATAGACCCTGACTCAGAAAAAAAAAAGTTTTTATTATCAGTGGAAGGATTTTAAATCAATAGCCTGAACTTTTACCTAATTAGGCTTTCAAAAAGCATATGAAATAATAAGTAGATGAAAGAAAAATCATAAGGCAAGAACCAAAACTTCAAACAGAAAAAAAATCAGTATATTCAGAGAGAGAGAGAGCACGCTAGCATTTGCATCTGGGATTAGGTGGAGTGAGAGGTGGGCATGTCTGGGAGGCTCTGATGAAAGAGGAGGAGAAATGGGTGGATCCTTGTCTGACTAAGGCAAAAGGCTTTTGTGATGATTTCTTTCAAACCGCCCTTCACTGACAGGGCAATTTCTCAGCATGAGAATGGAAGAACTCACAGAACATGCAAATGAGGCAGAGGTGTCACTGACATGGAAAGAATAGCAATATTATCCTAATGGCTGCGAAATACAATATAATCATAGGAGGAAATTTACCCTGAAATTGTGCTCATCTGCTTTATGGAGAAATCTCCTTAGCATAGGGCTCCCAAGCTGTTTTCTTTGTGAGAAGCAGGGCAGGACAAAGCTCCCCTCCATGTCCCCTTGGGCTCAGGGCAGCACCCTCCACCCTGGGTTACAAAATCGGCTCTGGGGTTTGTCATTTGTTGGGAAGGCTGCCCTGGGCTTGGCAAACTTGCCAGTCAGAAAAGGAATTTTGAGAAGCCTGCTGTCTCTCTCTGGCACAGGGACATAGGCTATGTGGAGTTTTCCTACTGAGTTGAAGCCATGGCGATTTGAAAAAGCTGAGGGACCACTCAAAGCAACATGAACCCTAACTTTCCATAGCTGCAGCCACCATGGGTGAACCTCATGGCCTGAATACTGAAAAGGAAAAGCTAAAATTATGAATTCAGTTTTCTTCAAATTCAGGAAATATTTCCAGTTTTATCTTGAACCACCCAGGACCTCAGCTGTGACAGAATGTTTGTCCCTGAACAAGGCAAGGGGCTTACATGGTCTCTTGTCTATGCCCAGGTTTCCTGTCATCCTATTCTCTACCCAAGGCTTCAGATCACACAAAAAATGCTGTCTCTTCTAGTTTTCTCTCCTTAGCAGGACTGTGGTCTGTCCCATATGGCATGGGTGGGAATTTGATTTATCCCCTCTGTTTGAACCAACCATCTTTTAAGCAGGAATTAGCTACTTCCTTTTTCATGCTCCCAGACACTCACATAAATGACTGGCTAAGTACACCTTGTTTTTTGTTCATTTTTTTTTTGTGTGTGTGTGTGTGTGTGGCCTTGATCATGATTACTGACTCTCCTTAATTTACACTGAGCTATAGGTGAGCTAAAGGTGTCACAGTGCAAGGTCCAGGGCATGGCAATGATGGTCTCATTTGCAGAGATGAGCATCACATGCAAACATATAAGTGCATGCACACACATACTTGTGTGTGGGCATATCTATATCTATCTATCTATCTATCTATCTTTATCTATATCTATATATCTATATGCTAAGCACATGTACACATGTGTACACATACCTGTGTGTGTGGGTATATATATATATATATACATATATACATACATATATATATATGCTAAGCACATGTACACATGTGCACACACACACAGACAGGAAGTTCTTTTATCTTTCTGAGGGTCATTTTTGCTTCTTTGTCATGGCATCTATTTGAAGCATAAGTTGGTTCCCAAATGGAGTTTTCTGAAGACAAGTGATACAGAAGTACCCTGGGGAGTGGGAGAGACATAGACTCTTGACAGGGTAAAAATGAAAAGGGTGTTCTAACAACATTTCATAACTGAATTCCAAGCTCCATCTTCACTCCTCGACAGTGTAACAGACACTCTTCAGCAAGTGGAAATCTACAAAAGTGAAAGAAGCTTCCTTCCTTCCAGCAGCAACATGACTTCAGGGATAACCCTGGGGCAAAGTGCCCTCTGCCTCCATTTCTGACCTGCTAGGCGCCTCTTCTGTGATGCTTCAGGGCTCCCCGGTGCTGCTTACTGAGAGGCATTCCTTTTTCCATCAATGGACCTTTTTGGATGAGACAGTGAGTGCCTGACCCTGAAGTAGAGAGAGGTGAAGACAGAGATCAGCCAAGAGTTACAGCAGGAGCAGAGACAATAGCGTGAGGCTGAAGACTCTGACCTGGAGGGGTTCATGATCAGAGTAGAGCTGTCCTCAGGCCCCCGGCTCTCCCCATAGTCTCCTGTGAACCACATGCTACATGTGGAGAGAGAAACAGTCCGGAGATGCACTGGGATTCAGGCCAAAGTCCTGCACCTTGTCCATATGGGCTTGTTTGATCTCAGTGTGGGCTCTGTACATGAAATGAATAGCAAATCATAGCCCAAGATGTATGACAATCCCAGGCTCTGGCTTGGGAAGACACTAGGTTACTCCAGGATTAAAGGGGAATTGTTTATTTGTTTCAGAAAAGTGACATCTCGGTGCCACCACCTGCCTCCATACCACTCTTGTGTGAAGGTGTAAAAGATTTGCAGATGAGAGAATAGTGAGGTCAGGAGACATAGCTTGATATACAGGTTGTGCTCCATAATTATTTGTGCAATATATGACAGAAAGTTTCAGTGAAGCTAGCATTTACTATTTGCTGGTCCGATGGGACATTTCTGAGAGGTCATTTTAGGAATCTAGTGACGCTTTGAATTCACACCATAGCACATCACTTAGCTAAATGTTCTTGTAGGAGAGGAAGGAGCATGGGCTCACCTCACTCATCTAGGTTACTCCTCAGAACAGTCCTCTAAAGCACGGAGCACATGGCCCTCACTGCACGTAGCAGGAGATTAAGTTTCAGAGACATGACTGTAACATGAACTTGGGAAGTGAATTGGAGTTAAGACCTGGACTCTCAGCTGAGGCTTGACTCCAAAGCCTGCTATTTTCTCCTATAACATACATTGTTTCCACTCAATGTTCTCATTTAAAACAAAGGGAAATGAATGTGGGCATCATGTGATCACCGTGAGGTTTAATTAAGACAGTATCAGAAGAGAACCAGATACAGTTTCTGGACAATAGATAATGAGTGCAATTCTTGGTCTGTCTTCCACTGTAGACAAACCCACAAGGCAGTGTTGTAAGAGTTTTACAAACCAGGTTAAACATCTATTGTTGAGTTTTATAATTTGAGCACCTGATTTATGTACTTACAGCCTGTCTTTTTATATTAAGCCTGTGTAAATTTCAACACATTAAATTAAAATTAAGAACGGTGCACAGTGGAAATGACAGTAACAACGATAAGGCAAGACCATGAGACTTCAGTTGTTACACAGAATGCAAATCCTCATCCTCTACCGTTACGAGTTTGGGACTCCTGTGTGTTTACTCTATGTGAACCCATATTTGGTTCTAAGATTTCTAGAAAGTAAAAAAAAAGAAGAAAACCTGAATACTTTTTATTGTGTCCGTAGATATCTCTTTTCCCACCAAAGAAGCGGGTCTCTGAAGATGATGAAGATAATTTTCCAATGACAAAGTGCTTCCTCCTCCATTATTATCATGAAAGTGAATCTGTTTCAAGGCATGATTCACATATATTCACATATTGGTGCTTGGTACCAGACTGTAATTATTTATGGTGCATCTCTTCTAGTTGGTCCCCCATCAGTGTAATGTATCGGGCAATGTATGGAGGAAAAGTTCTATCCTAGTTTTGAGTTTAGAAGCATAGTGCTTATTTCTGCTCTGTTTTCATGAGGACTTCCTTGCTTGTGTTACGCGCTGAATGACAACATCAAGGTAGGATGCAGAGATCACATGTACATACCAGAAGCCAGAGGATAAGGAGGAGATGGGCTTACTTGTTTAACTTGTTCCTGTTTGTGTTAAGTACAGTGCCCCAAGTCCTACCTTACCCTCTTCTGAGGAACACCTCTAGTCACTGACATACCCCCATGCAGGCTCCACTCCTGAAGGGCTCTATAACATCATAGCACTGCAGTACCAAGAGTCACACCTCCAATGCATGCACCCTTGGGGACAAACTGTCTAAGCCATAGACGTCCCTTCAATGTCAGTCTTATGCTGACTCATATGGTCAACACGTCTCTTGTGCTTCCCATCCCTCCATCTAAAGCCACCTTCCAGTCTAGCCCAGACACCCACTCCTCTCATTTTTTTCCCCCTTTTACTCTGAACCATACTGGAACATAGGTGTCTCTTAGACAAAAAGGTGAATTTAACTTAGAGATCATAGACTCAGGTCTCCAAGCAGTTTAAAAAACGTAATTGAAACCATTTTTAGATGTAAATATACAACCATAGTTTACATCAAAGGTGCCTGCCATTACACAAACCTGTCCTGTAACCTCTTTGTAGGCCTTTGGCAAATATTCGTTCAAGAAGACAGGCATTTGCAGAGGCTGCGAGATGGAGTCTATGTGGTGGTGAAACTTACCCTAGGTGTGAAATCAGGGATCAGGTGACACTTTCCTCCAAGCTCTCCACTTCTGATATTATGCAACCAAGAAAGGGACCTCTAAGGACAACTTGTGGCATGAAAGCAACCAATAACTACCCTCTTTGAGGATTTGAGGTGGTAAGTTGGACACAGGCTCATGGCCACTGTGTCCCTTAGTTCTCTATCTAACCTTTTCTCTACTTTGGAAACACCTATTTTCTAAAGCTGTTTGAGTGTGTTCTTGGTCTCCTTACACACCTGACTGATACAGACACTGATTCCCATCACAAATAAATGCACAGAAGCCATGTGAGGTGGTGATTAAAATTTGTAGAACTCGAAGACTTTATGGAATTGACGAGTCCTCCAAGGTATATCACAAGTGACAATTCAAAATATCATATATAATTTGGAGAAAGTATGAATAATGAATGACCCCAGTGAATAAACTGCGATTAAGTGCAGTTAGAAATACATTTTATACATATTTCTCTCATTTTTTCTTAACATTCTAAGTGATTTTTATAAATTTATATACCTATAATGTGTCATTGTGCTCATGGCACAGAAAAAGGTGATTCATGTGGGATATATTTTCTCACAATTATAAAAAGGAGGTAAGTGGGCCAAAATGTATTAGTATGATAAAATGATAATAATTAAAAGAACTCATCAAAATTAGTAGCATGTGAGAAGACAGTGTTTATAAAACTGTCTACAGGATGAAGGAAAAGTATATATTACAAGTTAAGAATCATCTAAAGGGGGCTGGAGAGATGGCTCAGAGGTTAAGAGCACTGACTGCTCTACCAGAGGTCCTGAGTTCAATTCCCAGCAACCACATGGTGGCTCACAACCATCTGTAATGAGATCTGGTGCCCTCTTCTGGCCTGCAGTCATACATGCTGTATACATAATAAATAAATAAAAAAATACCAATAAGGAACTTTAAAAAAAAAAAGAATCATCTAAAATCAACTATCTAAAATTTTACTAGGCAACAAAAGAGAAGAATAATCAAACACAATCAGAAGTAAAGAAATAGTAAAAAATTCAGAAAAGTCAAGGAATGTGAAAAACAGGGAAATAGCACAGTGATGAATGATAAGAATTGATAGAGTTGATAAGGTATCAGACAGACAAACAGAAAAACTGAGAAGGTGCAGACTAATGTCAGGAATGTAAGGAGGGGAACTGCCACAGGTACAAAGGACACTACAATGTAATTGATAAATTCTGTGAATAACTCTTTGCCCACAAATTTGATAATCTGTATAACTCAACACACTCATCACAAGATGCATCTGTGAAGACTCACTGAAGGAAAAACAGACATGTTTGCTAAATGAAAAGGAAAATCTTCCACAGCAGTGTGCACCAGGTTCTTCAGGTCACTGGCAAATTCTACCAAACATTTAAGGAAAAATCATGCCAATTCTTTACAATATTTTAGATGATAAAGACAGAGGTATATTGTAACACATTTCTTTAAGGCAAATATTACTCAAATAATCAAATCAAAGATGTCTCAAGAAGGTCTAGAGAGATGGCTTAGTGCTTAAGAGCCAGTGTTGATCTTGCAGAGGACCTAAGGTCAATTCTCAGGACCCCCATGACAGTTCACAACTGCCTATAACTCCAGCTCCAGGACTATCTGGCATACTCACATGTTCACTCCCCCTCTCTCTCACACTCACATAATTAAAAGTAAAAATAAATCTTAAAAAATAAATTTAAAAGACATTAGAAGAAAACTACGGGTTGGAAAGATGGCTCAGTGATTAAGAGCACTGACTGCTCTACTGGAGGACCTGGATTTTATTCCTAACACCCACATGACAACTCACAACCATTTGCAACTCCAGTTACAGAGGATCTGACACCTTCTTTTGGCCTCTGAGCACATTGCACACTTGTGCTGTACAGACATACATGCAAGAAAAATACCCATACACATAAAATTTAAAATAAAATTTAAAATAAAAAAAATTAAAAATAGAAAAAAACCCTACAGACTAGCATTCCTCATGAACCTCTGTGTAAAGTTCTTCAGTAATATAATATATTAGTAATTATTCAGTCCAACTTCATCTAAAATTTTTTTGTACACTGTGACTAAGTGAATTTTTATTCCAGGTATAGGAAATTGATTAAACACTTAAAATCAACAATAAATCCATCACATCAACAAGCTATAGAATGAAAGTTCGCATAATCATATCAATAGACACACACAGAACACCTGGCAGAATTCAACATCTCTACTGATCAAAACTCCCAGGACTGGAGGAGACTTTCCTCCAATTGATAAAGGAAAAAAATCTATAAAAATTCCTTAACTGACTCCACAGGTAGGCAAGAACGTCCATTGTCACTACTTTACAGTCTTACACCGGAAGCCCTAGTGTATTGAGTACGTTTTTCAGCGCTGTGTAAGAACTGCAGATAAAATCAACCCAAAGGAGGAGAAGCTAATGTTGCCACACAGTGTTGAGAATGATCCATCACAACAGGAAAGGCATGGTAGCCAGTGTGGATTGGTCCAAGGCAGGAGGAGCTTCTAGCAGTGGCTTCTTATTTGGCACTCAGCAGGAAGCAGAGACAGCTCAGGATAGAAGTGAGGCTAAGCTAAAATTCCCTAGGCCCATCCACAAGTGATTGATACAGTTATTCCAGTTAAAGCTCAGCTCCTAAGGGCTCCACAACCTCCTCAAGTGGTAACACTAGCAGTGTAGGAAGAGTTCAAGCACATTAGCCTATAGAGGATACATCACACTGGAACCATAATATTCTACTCCTGATCCTGATAGATTATTGGCTGTCTCATAATACAAAATGCAGCCAGTGTAATTAATAGTCCCAACAGTGTTCTTGTTCAAAAGTTCCAAGTCCAAAGTCTTCTCTGAGACTCAAGGCAAACTGTTAGCTGGGGACCCCTATGAAATAACAATAAAAATAACAACAACAACAACAACAATTAAGTTACATGAAACAGCACAGAACAAACACTTCTATTTCCGAAAGGACCAGTTCATGACTGAAACCCAGGAGAAGAGATACCAAGTCCTGTAGCTGCTTTACCTGGCATGAAGGGTCAGTGATGGTAACATCTAGGCTCCAGCAGACTATGTAGCCCTAATCCCATTCCACGAAGCCCATTTTGACTAGTTCTACTCAAAACCCGCAGCTTCCCTCTGCAGATATTTGACATTCATGGCATCTCCATCATTCTGGAATCTCCACTGGAACATAAGCGTCACGCTCACTGCCTGACCAACATCTTCTCGGGCCTTCTGAAAGGCCTTTCTTACCTCATAGTGCCTGCCCCATAGGCTTTTTTCTTAAACCTAGCACAAGCTGCCATGACTCCTCCAATCATGCTTTCTCTATGCCCTCAGTAATGCAAAACTAGTAGTGGGCAGATGATGCTATGTTCTATTGTCAACTGTGAATGTAGCCTGGTGTCCTTTTACCATAGCTGTAGTGGACTCTGAGGGCATGTAGACAGTGAGGACATGGCCCCCGAGGTTTCAGAGGGGATCACAGACTCTAATCAGAATTGGGGTAATGATCATTTCTATCACATTCTGGCAAATAAGCTCTCTGTGCTGTGAAAATATGAGTGAGGCTGAATTCAACAGTATGGGTAAACTAATTCATACAGGAAATTCTAAGACAATATAAAACTCAGGCTGTGCCATGACTATCTACATCTGCCTTTGCTCAGACTTACAGTGAGAATTCCAAACAAAAAGCAGGGCAGAAAGATGTGATGATGCTTCCACAGTTTAGTCAAGATATAGTGTGTATTTAAAGTCCCACAATAAACAAGTACAAATGAACAAATGGCTGCAGTCATTAAGGTGATTAGGGTCTTGAAGAAGAACCTGCTCCATGCCCTGGAATGAGAGTAGTGGGAAGGTGCCTTGAAGATAAGAGGCTACCTGTGAACAGTTCCATGGTATGAAAATCTACTGAAAAAGAGTTCCTGAGAAGACAGAGCCCCCAAGGGCTTGCTGTTGAATATAACCAGCAAAAGAAGTGTTTTCCCAGTGTTTGTGGGACTATGACTGATCTACTCACAAATAAATTCCAGGCAACTCTCTTTTCCTCATAAAGCAATGCCTACCTCAATCCTGTCACAGTGCTTTACTTGCACTACTTTATGATTAAACATTTCAATGATAAACAGAATGAAAATCTAGTCACAAGCCAAGGTGGTATATACTTACACTCCCAGGTACTCAGGAAGCCAAGGCAGAAGGCCATGAGTTAAAGACCAGTCTGGCCTACATAACAAGACTGTCTCAAAACAAAAGCAAAAACAAAACAACAAATAACAACAAAAATTACCCAGGCCTAGAAACATGGAGCAGTTCATAGGTGAATTCTTGCTGCTCCAGGTCTAGGCTACTGCTGAGATGCTATGACTTGGTCTATAGCCTTAATGCAGCCCTGTGGGTCTGTGTTGATGTCTGAAGCTCCTGTTGCCCCTAGGGGCCCTGTGGATGCCTGGGGTCTGGGACACTACCTGTGACCATGTTGATGTCCAGGGGATGTGCCACCACAGGGGTCATACTGATCCAGGATTCCTGTGCTGCCACCAGAACCATGGTGGTGTTCAGCCCAGTCTGCTGCCAGGGACCATGTCTGGGTTGGTGTCCATGGCTTCCCTTGTCACCAAGGGCCATGCAGAAGCCCACAGTCTGAGCTAACATCTGAGACCATGTTGGTCTTAGAGGGTCAAGCTGCTGCCAGGGCCATACAGACCTGGGTAACCCTTGCTGCCACCTGGGGCCATGGTGTCATCTGATCCTGAACTATGGTCGTGAGCCATGTCTGAATCTGGCCCTACTGCATTCAGGGTCTGTGTCAATGTCTGTGGCTCCTGTTACCATCCGCAGAAGGCTGAGCTGCTGCCTGGGATCTGAGCCCATATCTGGGGCCATTTGGGGGTTGGAGGGCCTCTGCAGGGGCCATGAAGATCTGAGTAGCCTGTGTTACCCCTCAGGGCCATGGTGTCACAGGGCCTGGGCTGCTGCCGGGGGCCATGTCTGGATCTGTAGACCTGGCGCAGTCACAGTATGTGTTGTTCTCTGTGGCTCCTGCTACCACCCAAATCAGTGAGTGCAGGGCTACACAGAGTTGGCCCCACCCCTCACTGGTTGCAGCACTAGGGAGAACTGACACCGCCTTTTACCAGTTGCAGCACACAGGAGAGTGGGCCCTGCAACTAACTCTCCAGGGCAGCAAAGTAGAGCTATCATTGTTGGCAGAGGTTTGGGTGAGCTGGCCCTGAATATATGACAGTGGGAGAGCTAGCCCCATGGTCTGTCGCATGGCGGCATGCACGAGGGAGAAATACCCCCCCCCCCGCCACTCCCCCAGCCCCTCGCCACCTATTGCAGGTGGGAAAAACTGGTCTGATGCTGGGGTCCTGAGAGTGAGAGAGCCGATCCTGCCCCTCCACAGCAGCAGCACTTGGAAGAGCAGGCCCTACATCTTGCCTGGGAAGCACGGTAAAGTTCACTCTGTTGACAGGGGTGCAGGTGATCCTCCTCCACAAAAGTGCATGGGAAATCTGCCCCCACCCCTCATCTGCCATGTGGTGGAGTGGGAGAGGGAGCGATGACCTCCCCCTGCCCCTGCCCCTCGATGCCTGTGGCAGGTGGGGGAGCATGCCCTGAGGTCATGACAATGGGAGAATTGACTCTGCCTCCCACCAGAGGCCCTGCACCTTACCTGGGCGGCACAGTAGAGCTGACCCTGTTGGCAGGGTGCAGGTGAGCTGGTCTGGGGGCCATGAGAGCAGGAGGACTGATCCAGACCCCTATCTGCCATGTGGTGACATGCGTGGGGTAAAAATGCTCTCCCTTCCCTTGCCCCTTACCATCTGTGGCAGGTGAGAGAGCTGGCCCTGGGCTCATGAGAGTGGGAGAGCTGGTGCTTCCCCTCACCAGATGCAGCACATGGGAGAGCATCATGGCATCTCTTCTGAGCAGTATACCAGAGCTGACCCTGTTGGCAGGGGTGAGCCAGGCCTGTGGGTGGGGAAGGGCAGGTGAGCTGGCCCCACTCCCTCCCTCCTATTCCATGGAGTGGCAAGGATAAGGGAAATATGCCTTTCCCACCCCTATTCCTTACCAGTTTCCAGGAAAGCCAGCCTCCGGGGCATGAGAACAGAAGAGCTGGCCCTGACCCTCACCAAGTGCAGCAATCGAGGAGCTTGGGCAAAACAGTATTGCTGGCCCTGGTGGTGTGAGTGTGGGTGAGCCAGACTTGAGGGTATGAGAGCAGGAGAACTGTCCCTGTGCATTGCTATCTGCTCTAATGGGTGAGCTAGCCAGGGATGTGCTGGAGAGCCTGCATGGGTGGTGACAATAAGGTACAGCTGGAAGGTTGACCAACTCAGCTACCACTCAGGCCCAGAACCAGGACCCCAACACCCACCTCATCTATGAACTGCTGGAGCATATGAAGGGGCCAGACCTGCAGATCCAAAGCTACAGGATCTCCATGACACAAGGCAACAATAGAATATCCAAGAGGAGTCCCAGTGAAGGCTCAGTATTGATAATGTAGCCTCAAACCAGATAAATGACTCACTGCAATGAACATTTACAAATAAAGATGTATGGACTAAAGGGTACACTGGGTCACACTACAGTTTCCACACCAAAATTGTTAAATTTGTTTTGCTTGTTTTTATTGTTGTTTTGCTTTGTTTTTCTGTTTATTTGTTTGTTTGTTTGGTCTTACTTTTAAATTTTGTTTTGGGGAAGAGCTTGCAAGGGCAGAGGGCATGGGAAAATGAATGGGATTGGATTCATGATGTAAATCCACCAAGAATCAACAAAATATTAAAAAAAATACTCCCAAAAAAGGCTGAGGAAAAAAAGAGTGAAAAAATATATATCTGATAAAGAACTGGGTTGCTATTCAAAATATGCAAAGGCCTCTTAAAGCTAAAAAACAACAAATAATCAACCCAATTAAAAAGTCAACTAGAGACATTAACAAATGTCTTACCAGAGAGGATGTGTGGCTGATGTCCTGCACTGTGAATTATCAAGGAAGTGGGAAATTAAAGCCCTTATTAGGTTGTGCCATGCACCTTTTAGATGGTCACAGTTCAGAACACTAACAACATCAAATGACACCCAGAATGCCAAGAAAGAACACTCATTCATTGCTGATGGGAATGCAAAATGTTATGATTACTTTAGAAGGCAGTTTGGTGATTAATTATAAAATGAACATGATCTTACCCGCCCTCCCACACCCAGTCCAACAATCAAGCTTCTTAAGAAGTATCTTACCAAAGGAGATGAACATTTATGTCCAAATAAAATCCTGCACAAAGATGTTTGTAATGACTTTATTTATAAATGCCCAAACTTGGAAGCAGCAAAGATATCCTTGGCTGGTAAACAGAGAAGTTACACTGTGGTGTATACAGGTAATGGACTATTTATCACTGCAAAATGGAATGAGTTAGTAAGCCACGCACTGGCATGAGGAACCCGTGCTACATCACCAAGTGAAAGAAGGCAGTGTGAAAGCCTGCATGGCATAGTATTCTACGATATGGCATTCTGGGGAAAATAAAACTATGGGGGCAGAAAAAGAATCTGAGTAGTTGCCATGGGTTACAGGGTGAGAATAACTAGGGAGAGCCAGGAGTGCCCATGTCATCACACATTTGTTCAGATCTGTATAATGGACAACACTGAGAGTGAATCCCAATGTAAACCATGGACTCTGGATGATAACGATATGCTAATGTAGGTTAATCAGTTGTGACAAATGTACCACTCTGGTGGAATGTGTGATAATAAGGTAGGCTCTGCCTGTGCCAAGGCAGAGATAAAGCAAAATTCTCTCCTTTCTGCTCAATTTGGCTCTGAATTTTAAACTGTTCTGAAAAATAGTGTTTGTTAATAAGAACCATGATAAATAGATCCATTAAGGTTGTGAGATGCAGATAAACATAAAATTATATTTCTACATAATTGTAAAGGAAATCTAAAAGTGAAGAAGATGATTTAATTTATATCATCAAAAGAGTAAAATAATGTAAATGAATTACAAGTAAATTCAATGAAAGCAGAAAAATTGCACTCTGAAAGACCAGTGTCGAAAGAGATTATATATATATATATATATATATATATATATATATATATATATATATATATAATTAAAGTTAGAAGGTGAGACTCTGAAGACCAGTGTCGAAAGAGATTATATATATATATATATAATTAAAGTTAGAAGGTGAGACTATATATATTCTTACACACACACATATATGTGTAATGAAAGTAAGAAGGTTGTGTGCTTGAGAGAGCACAAGGAGGGAGATATATGGGAGGGGTTAGAGGGAGAAAAGGCAAGAAGGAAAATGATGTACTTATGTTTTAATTAAAACTTTTTTAATAGGCCTAAACAATAAAGAAAGGTCATATGATTACCAATGCTCATCCAGTCAGAGGTAGGACAGGAGTCTAGCCTGGGCTCAGCAGTCATGCTCAAAGGTTAAAGGAAGCCTACTCCACAAAGGCAGGGAGGAGATCTCATCATTGAGAAGAGAAACAGAGCTTCCATAAGTCACCAGAAACAGCCACATCAGTTTTCCTAAGCATTTTTTGTTTTGTTTTTTGTTTTGTCTTTTTTTTTCATTTGCAGAAACTTGTTTCCTCTGCCTGGAGGTACCAAACACTGTGATAGATGAGAGTCAACTTTGAAACTTTGCTTTGCTTTAAGGACCTTTTAAACAATTGCATTAATATGTAATTCACAAACTAAGAGTGTCTCTGAGAGTGTTTCCAGAAAAGCTTAAGCACATATGAAAGGCCCTGCATGTGAACAAAACCATTGCATGGTATGGGCTCTAAGACTGAATAACAAAGAAAGAGGAAAAAGTGAGCAGAGCATCAGCATCCATGTACTGTGTAGATGTAATGTGACCAGCTGCCTAATGCTCCTGTCAGCACAATTTCCATGCCAAATACACTGGACCCCTTACCCTGCTAGCAAGATAAATTCTTATATCTTAGTTTGCATATTGTCAGGCATTTGGTCACATCAAGATGCTGAGTAAGGATCTAACTCCACTTGTATCATCCTTCACTCCCACCTGTAACGTCTTCTCCAGATTTCAAACTCAGAGCACCTCACTCATCTTTTTGGCATCTTTGTGTCTTGTTTTTCTTTTTATTTAGTGCATAAGAGTCTATCCACTCCTCAGATGACCCTGAGTATCTCCAAGGCTGTCAGAGAACTTGTCCAGTGCCACCATTCTCGTTGTGTCTTCAGTTTGAATGGAGCCTCTTAACAAAGTGGTCTGAGAGGTTTTATTTCTCAAGTCAGAGTTGTGCTGTACAACTTTTAAGGGAATGGAGGGATCCTTGTAGGCAGCAGGTTACAGGAATGGAGAGGCACACAGAGAGAGGAGTTGAAGGGCATACAGCAACAATGTTCTAAAGTAGTTCTAAAGTAGCTCATTGGGTAAGAAGAGGGGCTGAGACCATTACACGGAACATAAATACTTTTTTAATTCATTTATACATGGATTGACACATTTGTCTTGGCTATTTGACTAATGCTGCACGGAATATGGGAAAGAGCTGTATCTTCTATATATTCATTTCAAGTCTTTAGGATACTTCACTACGTTTAAGATTTTTGGATCATACAATAGTTCTATGCTCAAATTTTGAGGCACTACCATACTGCTTTCCCCAATGGACATGCTGGTTTACATGCCCACCGCCTACATAATGATTCCCTTTTTTCTACATCTCTGCCAACTCTTATTATCTCTTAGTTTAACATACCAACAGATGTAGGGTAATATCTGATTAGGGAAATGTATACAATGGGATATTTTGTTCTAGAAAGGAGATTGTGGCATGTGCAAAGCAAATATCACTCTGGAAGATGCATTATCAAGGAAAATAATCCAGATACATAAGGACAAATGTGGTATGATTTGGAGAAGCAATGATCAGCATGGTGGCCACCAGAGGCTGGACATTAGCACAAATGGGGCAATGGCAGTCAGAGGACGAAAGCTTTCAGTTAGTGATGAGCAGGTTTTGGCAAACTGAAGCTGAGCAGGATTGGTGAAATGTTTGTTCATTAATTCAATTGAAATATTCATTACTTACTATGTATGTATGTCAAATTATTGCCACATTCTATTCCTTGAATATATTCTATGTAATTTGACATTAAATATTTTAAAAATTCTTCAAAAGTTGGAACCTGAGCAAGTCTTCCAGATGGTGCTCTCTCTGGAGGCTGTGTATTGTTTTCTGTATGTCATTTCTACCTTGAAGAGCATGCTTTCCAATCAAGCTTAAGCTGAGATGATTTGTGTCATTTGTTCGAAAGAGCTTTCATTAATGTTCTGTATTGGATGGGTGAAAGCAGACGCTCTCTCACACCCAAAGCCTGTTACAAGGAGTCGCTGCATTCTACTCGAGTTCAAGCTCAGATAACAGGTGGAAGGGAAGAGCAAGAAGGCTATAATCTCCCATTAGCCCGAGAACTCACAAAACAGGAAGTCAGTTTCACAGAAAGTGAAGTAGGTGGACAGAGAGAACAGTGTGGGAGCAATCTCCAAAGAAAAGCATCCTCTCGACAAGCTGGCAGCAAGCAGGCAATGACCTATCCTAGGACAGAGAAAAGCATGGCAGGAAGGTCCTTCTCCCTCAGCCTTAGGATGCTTCAGAGAACTCAGCCATAGGATCTGCATCCCTTCCATCCTGCGGCTGATGCACTATAACACAGCTGGAGAATCTGAGCTTGCTCCCTAACTGGGAGCCAGACTCTGGTTAGAAACAACCTAAGATCATTATTTGGCTTTAAGAAACAAAAGTGAAGAGATTACAACACCAACACGTCGGTGTAATATGTGATGGCTTTTGACTGCTCCCCTCCCCCTTCAGATTCCACAATCTAAACAGAACAGACACGTACGTACGCCTGTTGATCCTCACAGAAACACACAGTGTGTGCTGCCCTGGCCCAGGCTTCACTCCAAGCACCTGGAAGTGGACAGTACTCTTGATGCTGCTGGGCATGTTGGAGGAAGGTAGGGTGGCAGCAGCGTGGAAATGATCTCATTGAACTCTGGATTTTCAATTTTTTCAAGGAGGTTCAGCAGAAGCCTAGACATGGAATAAAGGTCAAGGATTTCTAGGGGCACCCCAATAATTCTCCCCTCTCTTCCTATCATCCACCACTCCTCTATTCTCCTCCTAACGTGTCCAGAGCATGTGCTCACCCTGCTGCACCTTCTCTTCTTGCACAGACTGTGGGAGAAAATCAGAGTGGTGCCCAGCCCAGAGTGTTATGAAATGGGAACAGCAGTAGGCTTAAGAATTGTCCACTGAATATGCCAGAAAATACAAGGGGAGGCACGTCACAAGGAGGGAGCTCCTCACTAGAGGAACACCTGTAAATGCCTCCAAGGCTGGTGCTCTAGGTTTCTTTCCCACTGTGATAAACACTGACCAAAAGCAATTTAGGGAAACAGGTTTACTTCAGCCTACAAGTTAAATCCCATCAATGAGAAAAGTTAGGACAGGATCTCAAACAGCAAGTTGAAACAAAAATCGTAAAGGAATGCTGCTTTCTGGCTAGCCGGCAGGTTAGTGCTTAGTTAGGTTTCTTTTTAAATTTTTAATTACAATATAATTCCATGACTTTACCCCTTCCCTCTTCCTCCCTCTAATTCCTGTCATGTCGCATTTTTCAAACCTCTCCCGTGTCTCCTATCATTCCCTCTCTGATTGATATTATTTTTCTTTGATTATAATTGTTAAATATGCATACATGTACACATACATGTATAAATATATACATACAACCTGCTGAGTCAGTTTAGTATGGTTCCTGTGTATATGATTTCAGGGCTGACCACTTTGCATTAGATAACCAATTAGGGGACTCAGAAGGCCAGGTATTTGATGTAAATGTCTTTAATCCATAGTTGATTTTGCTGCATTCAAACCACGGGACTCATAAATGGAGACTTTTATTGGGAATAGGACTGTTGCCAGTTGAAGGTGGACCAACCTTTGGCATAGCCTCTCCCTTTCATTCTACAGAACCATCTAGTTACAGGGCATTACACTATGGCTGGTTCTACAGAGAAGTGAGGACCAGGCAGATACCAGAGAGCTCTTAAGGTAAGCAACCACGTGCTCAGTACCACGATGGGGCAGGACCCTGTGCACATAACATGAGACAGTAGGACCCCAATGCATACACCCCATGCTAGGAAGAAGGAGGATTCCATGCTCCTGCAAAAGCCAATCAGCGCTTTGCCAGCCAGTGAGATAGTCAAAGGGCATGACCTCAATATTACTGCCCGAATGCTTGATGTCTATGTTATCTCCTTCCATTGCTTTCTATTTAGCAATGTCTTTCGATGCAAGGTCTTTTCTACATAGGTTTGGCTTGCTCTTTACTTACCGTGTAGCCCAAACTGGGTTCAAACTCATGGCAATCCTCCTGATTGCCAGGATTATAGGTGTGAACTACTATGCCTGGCTCTCTACTTAGCAAAAAAAAATTGAAACAACATTTCACTATGTATCCCTGGCTGGCCTAGAATTTGCTGTGTAGACTAGGCTGGCCTTGAACTCATACAGATCTACCTCCCTCTGCCACAGTAGTGCTGGGATTAAAGGTGCAAGATACCACATCTGGTTTACTCAACAAATTTATATAACCTCCATGAGTTATTGGATTTTCAGTAATTTCTGGCCCTCGTGTGAACACAACACAGAATTTTCAGTAAAAATTGGAGCCCCAAACTTTGACCAGGTGACTCAGAAATGTTCACATTAGTGCTGTCATTCAGGGCCTTTGTTTCTCTCTCTGACTCTCTTTGTGGCTATCTCTTTCTCTTCTGTTTAAATTTTCTGTTCTTTATCATGTGCACTTGCTCATGCACGAGTGTGTGTGTGTGTGTGTGTGTGTGTGTGTGTGTGTGTGTGTGTGCATGCCTGCATGCGCTTGTGCATGCATACTAAGCAGGGATTGAACCTAGGGCCTTGCATATTTGCACTGTACCATTGCTGCAGCCAGCCCTTACAGCGTTCATCCATTACCACCTCTGGCTGTTGTTCCTGTGAATACTGCTGCCTTCAGGAAGATCTGGAAGAAGTCTTTCTGATGCTGCATCGTTCAGAGTCCTGGGGCAGTGAGAGCTTAGTTATAGGGCACACAGTGCTTTCCTGTTTCAGAGAGGAAGCTGTAGTCACCCAGGAAACCATTGATCAGGATCTCTCTTCACCCAGACAGGCTTTCTGGGGACTGTGGAAAGAATGATGAAGAGCCTTCTTGGTTGCTAAGCCATTGGAGAATCTGCCAAGGAACCCATTGTTCCCATAGAAACCATCACTTTAGAAAAGCTTGGCATCAGTTGCCACCCTGCTGCTGAGGAGAGACATTTAGTAAGAGTGGGGGATTGGTGATGGGATGAGGCTCTCCTGCCCCTACTGTTCTGGGATCAGGCCTTTCAGGGGGAGGTTGCCTGTGAAGCAGACAGCCCTGCTCCATCCCAACAGGAAGTCCCTATCCCCAGCAGGTCCTCCTAGCATTTTCCATCACATGTTGTTTCATCTTAGGAACTGGCTTTAATGAATAAGTCACTTCCGACACTCTTGCAGAGGCGTCTACACTTCTCATAAGCAGAATGAGAAGAACTAGGTAAGGAGCCAAGTCTCCCTGCTCTGCTGCTCGTTTTCGTCTTTGCTTCTGGAGTGGTTAGCCCAGGCATGGACAGCTCATGATAATTATACTTTCTCTACTCCACAAAAACAGCTCCTGTCTGCTTCTACAGATGCTCTCTCAGAACGTTGTAAGCTGTCTCAGTACTCTTACTCTTTTCTATGGCCTCATTCTGTTCCTATGAAACGTAACTTTTTTCCTACTTCACCTACATTTTTGTTGTTATGGCTTAAACCTGTTTTCCATAGTTATGTCTATAGTATGATTAGAAAGCCAACAACAAATGAACAAACCCATGAGTACTTAACCATGCCATTCTCTGCTAAACCCTTATTAGAATCTTCTCCAACCTCATTATTGGCCTTCCTCACAATTAGAATTGCTGGGCTCATCATTATCACTGCTTTCATTCACCCACAAGTTCATGGAGGTATGAGAAAAAAGTTCTTACAATTTTTATCTTGAGTCTGGAAGTAGGGCATGATACAGAATATTCTCAAGCGAAGTAATTCTTTACAGCGTCTTCATAACTTTAATTTATGTTTTCAATTATCCTTACCCCAAATGATTAAAGAAAGCAAGTTTATTGTTTATTTTCATTGTTAAAAAGTTTCGTGTTCAGAGAAGTTAATTGGTCCACAGTCACACAGCTGGTGACCAACAGATATGGGAGGGGGGGCTTTGACCCCAAATGCTTAGGTTTGAGTCATTTATTCCAAAGCCATACTCTGAGAATTCATGGCTTTAAAGTTGTTACTGACTGCTACCATGCAGTCTAGTAGTTTGTAGCTACATGCGTTCTGTTCATAAGGGACATGAAGACGGCACTTCCATTCCCTTCATGTGGACCCCCAGGATGTCTACAGAAGTAGAAAGGATTGCAGTGAAGACTGAGACAAGCCCTTTGTGTAACTCCCCTACCAGACTTCACTGCAGCTCAGCCTCAGTAGCCTGGCATAGAAAGTCCTTGTCCCTCTGTACCGATGTCATGATAGAGCCCAGCTGTGGCTCAGGCCACACCACCTGCATCTGCCCTTCCCCTCTCACAGATGCTGACAGGTACCTATTGAGACACTTTGAAACTCTAGCAAATACACTTACAAATGTCAGTGTCTCTCACCTGGGAAAGTGAGTTTACGTTAAAGCGCTGTTGGTAGACACACACTCCATTCCTCATCCCCTTCCCAAACTGATGCCTGGAAATCAGAGAGCCTGGCAATCAGAACCTGGCTGCAGGCTTGTGCTCTGAAACCATCCCATTCTCAGGAAGATATAAGGAAAAATCTGCCACATGGGTCCTGATTTCTCTCTTCAGAATCTGTGCCATGCTATCTGCCTCTGGCGCTAAGGCCTTAACTGGTACATGGACCTGGATTTTCTCTCTTCAAAGCCAATGACATACTGTTGTCTGTCTGTTCATGGCATTACTCTCATATAAACTGCATATCCCCACCAATCCATCTCAGTCACCCTCTCGAACCCAGATCCCAGCCTTTCACCCTCAGAAGTTTGAGCACCAAGTCTCTGCACACTTTGGAACCCACTCTCTTCTTTCACCCATTTATTACAATCAACCAAATACCTGGAGGCCCCAAGTAGATCACCTGCCTGATGTGCATGTTTCCTGTTCTCCTCCCTGCACAGGGACAGCAAGTTCCCCATCTCAACAAAAGCATCAAGTAACCTGCACAACAGTAGTTTCTTTACTAGCTGCCCATCTCCTTAAAACCAGAAGTCCTAAGTGCTAAGTGACCATTTCAGTGTATATCTCAGTATGTTCTGCCTATTCCTTTGGGAAAGGGCCTATTTATGGACAAAGACTACTAAACTTACAAACATTGTGATTTCTGACACAGGAAGCAGAGATTCCCTAGTGGGTTACTGGAAATGTAAGGATATCTGCTCTTCAACCCATCCTGTCATTTCTAATTTATTCTGCCTATTGAGGTGACAGTGACAGATAAATGATGTGTGCATGGCACATTGGGAGGCTGCACCTTCCTCTTGTAAATATTGGCTCTGCAATTCATGTACTAGGTGATACCAACATTTTGCCTGGGCACTTCTAGGTGATGAATTCCCTGGCCATGTGTCTACTCTACCGTCTTATTGACAAGTATTATTCGATGTACACATGACCCTTTGCCACTGAGTCAAACACGGCATAAGTGCTGAGACAATGCTGCTCTGTCCATTCCTGTAGGCATGAAAGGGACACTTGTCTCTGGAATATGTCTTCATTCTACCTACAGAATTTGTTGATTAGCCTAGAATGCTAGAGTTCAGGGCTAATCAATCAAACTCAGAGTTTGTCTAGGTTGCTAAGTAGCCTCCGTCTCTGTCACCATAATGACTCTTCTCCATATAGCCAGTCTCAAAGCAGACCTCAATGGACCTCTTCTAGTGTGAACCAGATGGTTGGTGGATGCCTCTTCTGACCTGGGAACCTTGCATAGGCATTAGCATGTGATAACAAGGCTTCCCACTTGTCACTGGCCCCCATATGCCTTCTCACATGCTTTTCCCTAAGACCCACTAGTCCTCTGCCATCCATTTTGGTTCCCCCTTGGTCCCCTGACCAGCTGGGCAATCCATTTGTACTGTCCATAAACTCCTATGTGTTCTATCGCAAGGTCCCTTCTCTTCCTACATGGGGCTAGATTGACAGTTGCACTGCCTGGAGTTCTACTCACTGGGAGAGGAGACCCCCTTTGACCGAGGTAGTCCTGTGAGCTAGACTAAGCTATCAGCCAGTAGCTTCCTAGGATCTGAGGCTGAACCCTCTGCTCCTGACATGGAAATTAAAAGGCTTAGGGCATGGCTCAATGCCAGCATCTTACATAGATTTGCCAAACACGTGTCAAATTTGAATGTGGGTGAATAAATGCTACCTTCTCAGAAAGGTCAGTCCTAAGTACTGCCTCTACCTCCTCTCTCTCTCTCTCTCTCTCTCTCTCTCTCTCTCTCTCTCTCTCTCATACACACTCAAATACACAAACACACACACACACACACACACACACTCACTCACACACACACTCCATTAGATTTACCCTCAGAGTGTATAATCTTATTGTGTATATACTTTTATATAAGTCCATCAGTTTTTTATTATAACATGTGATTTTATGCATTCCATATGCTCACCTAATTCTGGACAGCTAGCTCTTTGGGAGCAGAAAGTATGTATCCCACACCCCAATACAGCAGCTGAGAGTAGATGTTCAATAGATAGAGATGAAAGAATGGGAAAAGGAAGACACAGAAGAAAAATACATGAGTGTATGTACTTTACTATACTTTAGATAATAGCACACTTTTTTCTTGAAAGTTAGGACTTGGTGTCATGAATACACACACACACACACACACATACACACACACACACACACACACACCCCTTGTGAGCTGACTGTTCTCAAAGCCCCATACTGATGATCTGACCCAAGGAAACACAAGAAAGGTGCTGTGGGAGACCCCATCCCTGCTACTGTGAAAATATGACCCCAATGTTTCCTTATTCCAGAACATACTGCACCCTGTGCTTCTTTCCCATCAGAACCATCTGCCTCCATTTCCAGCTGCCAGACAGGACAAAGGACAGTCACTCTCTCCTTCCCCCCAAGTCTGGCTTTATCTAAAATTCTCATCCCTCAAATGCTGATTTTAAATGCATTGTCACAAATACATGTTTGCAAGGAATGGGGACAACGAAGGTCTCATCTTAAGTTTCTCAGAGCTCTTTTCTTATGACATATAAGAGAACTAGTTTGATGCAGTATCTCAAATACAGAAAAGGAGATTGGCATTACAGATTTCTGCATCTGCAACCTCAGCATGCATATGCACCGTGTGTTCTCCTTCCACCCATACACACTTGGGCACATACATATGCATGCATTTTTTGCATGAAGACGAGAATGTAACCAGAACAGAGGACAGTAGTTGTGCATGTCAACTGAGCCCCAATGGTATGCTTCTAAGGCACAACACAACCCTGTATGGATCTCCTCAGCTGAGGAACTATGAGCCACCATTCTACCATGGTGGGCAATGTGTGTTTTGAGGTTTCAGTGCACTGATTTAAATAAAGACAGCACCTCCACATTTTTCTCATCTGACTTGAGGACTGGTGGGACTTCAAGAGTCTGACTTTAATGTCAAAGGTGAGCCAGCAGTCTCTTCCTTGGCTTTTAAAGCATGGCAGTGTTTGCTTCACTAAGTTAAAGCACCCATGAATGCTTTGCATACAGGCTGCAGTAGAAAGAAGAGTTCCACCTGAGCCCTGGAGGAACTCAGGTCTAGACCACAAGGCTTAGGCAGCCTCATTCACTCTGATAAACACATTTCTGCAGAAGCTTTTTAGAGAAATTCCCCGTTGGTAAGCAGGGCTGCTGTGTTAGAACCAGACTCACAGTGCCAATGACAGTGCACTGCTGCAGATGGAATGTCTTAGGGAGCTTCACCCTCCAGCTTGGCTCTCACACCAAAAACCCCAGCCAGTTCAGCCCAGGGCATCTGTGGATGGATGCAGATCTGGCCAAGCATGGACTGTTTCCGTCTCTGCTGAGCAGCGGTTTGTCACTCCCAGAGAAGGCTTTGTCATCTGAACCAAACACTTAACAGGTGGCTCCCTTGACATTCGCCAGGGGGATCTATTAGCCAGGATTTCCTCTCTGGACCAGTTCTTCCCCCCCCCTCCCCGTTTTCATTCCCTTCACTTCCCTGTTTTCTATCTTTCCGTTTTTCCTTGGAATCAGCAGAAAGTTTCTGTGAGATGTGTTTGTTCCCAAGTGCTTTTTGGTGCCCCGGCAGAAGGATGTCCACGAATAGCTCATGCTCCTCTTTTAGTAGAATGGTTCCAACACAGAGAAGGGCCAAGAAGTGGGCCCATTCTGCTCTCCAAGAGTGTCATCCAGAGGCCAGGCCTATGAACAGATTCTCTGTACTCCGGGTCCTCTCTGGTGCGTTAGCCCCCGGGAAGGGAGGCCAGGGCCTGCTGTGAGACCTCAGGTCCCAGCTTCAGTAGCAGCACTGACAAGACATTTCTTTCAGTGGAAGACTGAAGCTGAGATGGACAAATGCATTTGGACTCCATCATCCAGCAGTGTCACGCTCTGGTGGGAAAGAGAGTGGGAAGACTATGACAATCTAGAGCTCGATGAAAATGGCCTTTTACAGAGACTAGGAGGACCCCTGCATGTGGCCCTTGCTGCCGCAGGTCCCGTTTCCCATGTTTGTGAGCCTGCATTCAAGGCTGGTTCTTAGTATACGCCACCCTCTGTTCTCTCTAGACTGCCCCAGTGCTTGAAAGTTTGAAAGGAGAGAACCAGCCACAACCAAGCAGGCTTCCCACATCACCAGGCTCTTTGGCCTGCCACCTTGGTCTCCTTTTCCCTTGTTGCTGCCTCCCAGCAAGACTGATAAAACTGCTCCACTGAGCTCACTAGCACCTGCTGGCTCAACTCATCTGCTCTGGTCCTTTTCAAAACTCTCTCCCTATACAACGAACCTCCTTCTTTCAGGCTGACTTCCATCCTTCAGCCCTGTCTCCCTGCTCTTGTGCGCAACCAGGACCAGGGAGATGAGACCTCATGTGAGGATGAGTTTCCTGAAGAAGAATCCTGGCTCTAAGACTCTCCTTAGTCTGTCTTTCTTGCCTATGGTTCTATCCTCGCCCCTGTCCAGAGGCTGAACAGCCTGCATGGAGCCTTCTGCTGAGACAAGGGCATTGAATCTCTGCTACAGGACTTGGAACTCTCAGGACTCCGTGAAGACTCTGCTGGGGAAGAAGTGCACTAGGCAGCTGGGAGGATCCAGATTCGACTCAGAGAAGGTCCCCATAGGTTGGATTAACCCTATAGGGTGAGGCTTTGTTGTCAAACACTGCCCTCATAACCCAGGCCCACCACCCTGAGGCTTGTCACAGCTGGGGATGGTTTGACAGTGGAGGACTGGAGGCGGCTTTAGCTTTCTACAGATTGAGGAATGTTTGCTAAGCTTCATGAATGATCTTTAAATAGAAAATAATATTCCTAGCTACACAACAAAATAAAACTGATGTTTTAACGATAGCTAATTGCTTTCAAGAAATGAAATGCAAATTTATTTCATAGTTTTATTTATCCTAAGCACTCTTAGCCTACTGAATGATATAGTCATGATCAACCTGATATTTCTATATGTGCTCTAAAGAATTTCTGAGGTGGTCTGTCTTCCGTGGCACCTAGGACAATATTTAAAGTGTACATCTAGAAAAGAGAGGCTCTTGTCCCTCCAGAGCATAAGTTGAGCTAACTGGACAGCGCCTTTTGAGACCTGGAGACCAAGACCAGAGTAAGAACGAGGCCAGCTACATAGGTAACCCCTAGACGATGTCCTAGCGGCCACCAAGTCAGACAGGTGCCTGCCCTTCCCCTGAAGCAGTCTAAAAGTGTCTGAAAGGACTTAGGAGGGATTCATAAAGTCCTCGGAGGAGGCTGGAGTGGAGGCCATGGTGTCCCAAACTCCCTCCCTCCCTCCTTCTTCCTTCTTCTTCCCTCCCTTCCTCCTTTCCTCTCTTCCCTCTTTACTTTGGACAGATCAGTTTGTACTTCCTTTGCTTTTCGTACACTTCACTTTGAAGGATTTGATCTGTTTCAGTCACACATTAAACAGAGGTAGTAGCAGACACAAGAAGCCGTATTACTGTGTACCTTTATCACAAGCGGCTATCTTTGCATTTGAGAGTAAATACAGGGAATTATAGGGGGCAAATATCTCCCTTGGTGATAGCATCATTGATCAGTTTGTCTAGCTGTCCTTCTGTTTATTAGACAAAGTGATGCTTTCCTTATGGCTGGCGTTTTACAAGCTATGTGCCCTTCATACTGGCCACCAAGCCTTAGAGAACGCTAGCCCTCATGGCCATTTTATTGATAAAGTAATATGATATTTTCCTAGCTGGGTTTTTTTTAAGATTATTTGGAAATGTCTAATTTTATTTCATTTTTTTTAAATTAAGTATTTAAGGGAACATTTAAGATCATTTGTGAAAAGAGAATAAGACTTCCTTTCTCTCTTCAGTGGTGAGGTCTATTTGACAACACTTCAGAAGATTTCTGGAGAGACATTAGGTCTGTACTTACTTCCCATGTCTAGATATCTATTTATCCTCTCTTGAAACAAAGGTGTTCAGAAATTGCCTATATAGTTCTACTAGGATCCATGTCATCTACAGCAAACAACCCAGATTATAGAACTAACATTGATACAACACAAATCTGTCATCTTTCTGGCTCTGTTTTTCAGAGCTGAAGATGAAGAGGCTTTGGAACCAGACTTCCCTGAAGGTTCTATGGGGCGATCTGTTCCCTGTGCCATCTAGCTCCTGCAAGCTGCCCTCCCGCCTTGGCTGGAGGCCCCTTCCACTTTTTATAAAGTCAAAATTTCCAGGCTAAACCTCCCTCATTCTGATTCTGATATTCCTCCACTCCTGTCTTCGACTTCAGTCTCTTCTAATCACATTTGTGTCACCGTGGTTGTCTTAATCCACTTCCTGTTCTTACATTAAATTGTATAAGTTAGGACTGGGTTGTGGCTCAGTGGTAAACCGCTTGTCAGTACATCTGCAACCAGGACTTATATTCCTGGGAGCTGTAACAACAGCCAAAAATAAAATGAGAGAAACAAAGGAGGGAGGAATGAAAGAAGGAAGAAGAGAGGGAAGAAAGGGCTGGAAGAATGGGGGAGGCAGAAGAAAGGAGGGAGAGAGGAAAGAAGGGGGCTTATTAACTCACAGATTGGGAGGGTCAAGTTCATGCTGTTGTGAGGCTTCTTGGTGATGGCATCAAAATGGCAAATGTGTAAGGGAGGCACCTAGCATAGCCAGAATCCCTTATAGCCAGTCACCTCTGCAGAACCAGCCAAGTTCTACACTAACCTCCTCTGAAGATGGGACCCTCGTGAGCTAATCATGGCCTTCCCAACTCACCTCTGTAGATGAATTTCTAAACAGTCTTATTAAATAAGAAACACAGAGCCAAATACAGGGATAATAGCCAAAGGGATCAGAGAAATAGTGAATAGCCATTACTAGCCTTAGCTTACCACCACCCAGTAGCCTGCCCAGAGAGAGAGCTTCTTCCTGTCTAACCTGTGCTTTTATTGCCTTCCTGTTCTGCCTTCTCATTGGCTCTAAGCCCAGACACATGACTTCCTTGTCACTGCCTGTCTATGCAGACCTCCTGATCTCTATGGTTGGTACTGGGATTAAAGGTGTGTATCACCATGCTTGACTGTGTCCTTGACCACACAGAGACTCTGCCTGCCATGTGATTGGATTAAGGGCATGTGCTACCACCACCTAACTTCTGTTTTATGGCTCGATATGACCTCTGATCTCCAGGCAAACTTATTTATTAACATACAAATAAAATATCACATTTCAGCACAAATAAAGTATCACCAAACACCTCTAAAAATTCTTATCATATATTAATTTATTAAGTAATAGATTCTGTTGTTACATTTTCATACATGTTTATAATGCACCTTAGCCACATTGGACCCTTATCTTCTGTACTCTGCAAGGTCTGTTCTTCCTCTTTCCTGATAATCTCCCTTCAACTGTCAATATTTTTTTTTGTGGGGGGATGCTAGGTCTTACTCTGTAGCCCTGTATGGCTTCACATTCACAATATAAACCAAGTAGGCCTCAAACTCACAGAATATGCCTAGCTGGTGCTAGAATTAAAGGCCTGTGTTGACACATCCAGCTTCAAATTGTTATTTCTTTTTAAAACCTAGATTCTGCATGTGTGCTAAAACGTGCAGTGTTTGTGGTTTTGAGTCTGACTTATTTTGTCTACTGTAATTCTACCCATTTTCTGTCAGAGAACATGATCTCCTTCTCTATGGCTGAATAATGCTCATTGTGTACAAATGACTTTTTTAAAAAGCCATCCATCCTGTGATAGTAAACCTATCTGTTTACTGTCCAGTAGTCTCAATACTATGACACTTAGCACCAAGCTTCCAGAACATGACATTTTGGAGGCACATTTAGCCTACATGCAAACTAGAGCACAAATAATTCAGGACAAGCCAGTGTTAAAACCAACTAATTTAGTAATGACAATCTAGTCACAATCTTAACTTTTCTCTCCTATAACATGTTTCCATGTCCTGGGGCAAGACATTGTCATTTTTGGACAAGCATTATCTGATTGTGTATCATAGAAATATTTGTTATATTACATCTTTTCGTTGTTTTGGATATTTGACATATATGATTTGTTTGATCCTGTTTCTTCTGTCCCCTGAATTACTTAATTGTAGTTTAGAACAAAAGGAATCTACCCCATATCTAAACCTACATCTCACAGATGGAGAGTCAGTGAGCCATATTTCATAAGGCACAACATCTCGGAGATAGGCTTCTTGGGAGCTATGTTTCTAAGAATCCACATACTAATTAGGGAATGATGGCCAAATACTTCATGTTTTGACTCATAGTAGTTTAGAACTTTTTATAAATATCTATAATTATGTTTTTTCATATTTCAAAGCTTTTCCATAATGGCCATTGCTGTAATAAATCATCTATCTATCTATCTATCTATCTTTAGCATTTATCAATACAGTAAAGAGCAAAAAGTATATAAAATTCTTCAAAGAATGCAGAATATCTTTTATGAGCTCTGACTTTGAAATAGATCAGAAATTAGTAAATTATTGCTCACAGGCCACATCCTACTTACCACCTGTGTTTGTAAATAAACTTTTATTAGAACTCAGGTTGACATTTAAAAAATTAATTTGTTGTTAGACAATTTCATACACATATAAAGTACATTCTGTTCATGCTCAGCATTTCAGCACCATTTATTGGAGATGCTGGTTTGTTTTTTCTCTAATGTGTATTTTTTGGTATCTTTGTTGAAAATCAAGTACCTGGTGTTAGGAAATCTGGATATCAACCTACAGAAGAATGAAATGAGATTCTTATTTTTCACCTTGCACAAAAATAAACTGGAGATAGATCAAAAGCTTCATCATCAAATCTGATCCTCTGAGACTACTAGAGAAAATGGGAGGGCACTCACCTACTCACCTCAACAGCGAGTTTCAGATAGAGACTCCCTCAACAGGACTTTGATAATGCAGGAAATAAGAACATACATAAATAGTCAAGACGTCAGGAAACTAAAAAGCATCTGTGCAGCAAAGGAAACTGCCAGTCAAGTGAAAAGCCAGCCCAGAGAATGGGGAAAAATGCTTTCTAACTACATGTCTGTGAGAAGAATAAAGAACCCCAAACTAAACTCCAAGACAACAAACCAACCAATTACAGAATGGGCTATGGAACAAAACAGATTTCTATAAATAAATAAATAAATAAATAAATAAATAAATAAATAAATAAATAAGAATAGATAGTGAACACTTAGAAAAATGTTCAACATCCTTAGCCATCATGGAATTACAGATGAAAACTATTGTTAGGGGCCAGCCACTGCCAGGACAAGCAGCACGTAAAGATGCCGGTAAGCCACGAGCCATGTGGCTTATTTATAGAAACGGATTAATTTAAGATATAAGGACAGTTAGCAAGAAGCCTGCCACGGCCATACAGTTTGTAAGCAATATAAGTCTCTGTGTTTACTTGGTTGGGTCTGAGCAGCTGTGGGACTGGCAGGTGAAAGAGATTTATCCTGACCGTGGGCCAGGCAGGAAAACTCTAGCTACAAATGGCGCCAAAACGTGGGGCAGGAATTTCTACTTAAAACCTGAGAAAGCGTAAAAAGAAGATTCTAAAACGGAGCTAAAACAGCTTCCTAGTTGTCTTTGTCAAGTTAGCCGCAGCCTGTGGGCTTGAGCTACTGTATGGCAGGTTCCTGGCCTGCGTGTTTGACCTGCAGTATGGTGGGAATGAGGCGTCTGCAAGTGGCACATTAAGCTGCGTGGTGGATTTAGCCTTTGCTAGTACAAAACAAAAAAAGAGGTTTCTGGGCTAAATGCTGCTTTGATAGAAGCACAGACCCACGAAGGCTCCCAGAGCTGGTGGTAAAC